>LR753346.1:1384400-1422701 GCA_902729485.2 Mus minutoides | reverse complement strand
GAAGAGGAAGAGGAAGAGGAAGAGGAAGAAGAAGAAGAAGAAGAAGAAGAAGAAGAAGAAGAAGAAGAAGAAGAAGAAGAAGAAGAAGAAAAGAGACTTTCTAACCTTTCTGCATAAATACTGGTTGCTGAGTTTGGCTGCAGCCAATAGGCAGGCAGGCTTTGAGAAAAAGGAAAATGTATTTTTGAGAGAGAGAGAGAGAGAGAGAGAGAGAAGGAGAGAGAGATTGGAGAAGGAATCAAACCAACGTTGGCAGTGTCAAGAGCTTAGAGTACACTAGTTTTAAAAATTACTAAATATGGTCAGTATGATGATGTGTGCCTGCAATCTAAATCCTCCCAAGACTGGGACAGAAGGGTTGCCACAAATTTGAGACCAGCCTGGGTTACCACATAGTGAGTCACCCACACCTACATAAAAGTCGTCTCAAAAACAAAACCAAGAACAAACAAAATTACTGAATATTAATTTTAATGAGCTTTTCAAAAAGAATAAGAATATTTTTTACTTTTTAAAAAATTTCTTCCCCAGACTCTTACATCTAGGACTAGGAGGTTCTTTATTATTGAAAAGCAAAGGATTTTTTTTTAAGTCAAAAGCTTCAAAAATGCAAAAGTCACAAAAAGGTTTATAGTGAATAACTTTCTCCTGCTCTGTCACTCAGCAAACCAGTCTACAATCTGTGTGTTTCTGTCCAGACATATTTTATATGCATATAAGAAAAGACATTTTCCCTTTACCCACCCTTTCCACCTGCTAATATTATACAGAACCATCAACTTTAAATTGAAATAAAAATCAAAAGACTATTCCAATAATACTAATACCTTATATGGACACATTACCTTTTTCTACAAGCAAATCTCTTTTGAAAACTTACTTTCCTTTCAGTACCTTCCGTCCCACTGACGGTTAAGACGAACTGTTGGCAAATGAAAGCAGATGGTCTGGAGAACTGACTTGTGTACAATAACCCGCAAATGAACTCACTTCACTTCTGTTCCAGGATTCCGGCCCCTGACAACCCTTCCACGTTTCCACCAAGGGTGATTTTGCAGAGATTTTATTAGCGCTCCGTGGAGATCTGTTCTGAGGTCCAGAGGCCTCTTTACTACATCCAAGAGGCGGGAAGAAGGAAGTGGGGAGCTGAATTTGAATGTTTGATTCTTGTAGACTAGCAACCGGAAATAAAGACTGGTGTGAAGAAACCATGAGGTCTGTGGTGTGTTAATCAGTAACTCAGGGACACCAGCACTAAGCTGGACCTTCCAGACTTCCCGGGTAATTTGACAGGTGAGCCCTAGCTCCTGACTAGCTAGACAGGTTAGTTAAGTTCCTTTCGGAAGACAAAGCCACAGAGAAAAGAGAAAATAATTCAAGGCAGGCACTGAGGTGGACAATTGTAATCCTCATTTTCAGGAGGTAGGAGGATCAGGAGTCCAAAGCCATCTTCAGCTAAACCCTGAGTTCAAGATCAGCCTGGAGTACTTGATACCTGGGGGGAGGTGAAGGGCTGGGAACTAACTAGAACCAGACAATAGGGAGGAAGACAGAGGGGAGGACCGGACCGTATGCAGGGCTATCAAAGACACTAGACTACTACAGACTTAGGTTCGAGCCCCAATTCACCTGCAATTAGTCCCAGTGTACTGTGTGGGCATGGGCCTTTCTGAGCCTCCGTTTTTCCGGAGAAACAGACGCTTTATAAAGTAATGACTCTGCAAGCAGCTCCATGCAACAGGATCACTTTTCCAGCACTCCAGCAGAGGCTTTAGGTCTGCCAGAACTCCAGCTTCTAGCTTGACTTCAGGCCTTTTCAGCAACGATCCAAGGTTATTATAATCCCAAATTTGAAAAGCATTTTAGTAAAACCTCATCTACTCCATCCCTGCAGCAAGTTGTACAATACATTTCAAGAAAAAGAGATAGGTGAAGGTAATCTCAGATAAAACCAAGATTTCTGTCTTGACATGTCAGAAAAACGACTTTAAGCTGGTGAATGGTCCTCCCAGATCTAACACAAGAAGATAACAGACCAGAAGTGATAAGTGGGCTGCTTTGATGTGTAAGGAGCTCTGAAGAAAAGAACCTAAACATTACTCACTTCTAAACAAATAGCCAACACAGTTTATAAACAAAGTCTTGAATGTTTTTCTGGAACCAGACCTAAAGGTATAAGCCCCTAACCTCCAGAAGGAAGCTTCTCTACTCGCTGGGGAACAGGAACACTTCTACATGTCTGTACCTTGCATGAAGTGTGGATTTTGAAACTAAAATCAACTGTGTTTTGCATATATGTGTTCTTTCAGTCCTGAGTTATATCTTGCATGATATAACATGGAGGTGGACAAACCTGGTCTCAAATTCCAAATCTCTTCCCAACTTAGGAACATCATAGGCAAGAAAGTAACTTCGCTGAGTCTAACCAGCTTCATGGCATAACTGAAACCTCCTTGGATCAGTATGGGTTGTAAAGAGATATATAGTAGAAGCCTAGTTCATTTCTTCCACAACTCTTTAAGTTATTTACTAAACAAGAACCTACTAGAAAATTCCCAGTTGCTAAAGGACTCTTTTTCATCTGTATAAATAAAACATTAAAACATGTCGTTTCATTATATACATACATATATATGTATGTATATATATATATATATATATATATATATATATATGGAACTAAATATATTATCACAGCATATACATGGTCAGTTCTACTCATTGTCAGATGAAAAGCCTATTAAATGGGTACTGTTTAACCATTTTGCTTCTGGAATTAAACTGACGTCATATGACTATATAAACTGCAAGTCTACAAGTAAGCATTTCATGTATGCTTCTCTAGATTTCCAAAATGGCTAGATTAAAAATCAATAGCTCTGTACTTTCATCCCCAGTCATTTGTTAGCCTTAAGAATTTAAGATCACTTAGTAGCTTTAATTCTTGGCTTCCTAATATATGCAACACATATGGTAGAGTCATCTTTCTCTGCTCTGTAAGGCCTGCAAGCCCCAAGCACTTACTGTATCCAAAATGCAGATCTGGAAAGAACATTTTTTAACTTTGGCATAAACATTTTTTATTGCCACTTTACCCATCCTATCCTCTTCTACTTTGAAGCACAAAAGACAGAAACTTTGATGATAATAGCAAAAAGCTGTGTAAACTTCTTCATGGGCTTCCTAAAGTGCCCTTCCAATTTGGCACACCCTATCACAGCAATACTGGATTTCTCCCTAAACAAAAATGGTCACGGGTGTCAAAGACAAGCAAATAAGTGCCTGCTGAACTGTGTCTAAATGATTTTCCTTGTGACCACAGTTAGTCTGGAATAAACCCCTGCTAGGGAGAAGAGAGAACACACTTTGCAGGCAGGGAAGGCATTGTTCAAAGTAATGAGTTCTGCACCACTTGGTCCACAATTCACAGCTGAGTCTGGTTTTCCTAGACAAAGGGCCATAGGCAAATGGGGGGGGGGCACTCCTCAGCACAGCTCTGATCTTATAATCATTATTGAACCCGGGAAGTGGTGAAGAAAAAGGGACCAGAATCCTCTCTACCCTTCTGTCCTAGAAATGGCAAGAAGAAATGTCAGTCAAGCATGGTCAAGATTTTGTAGAGCTCTTCTAGTGAACATAGGGATTTCACTACCTGAACTCACTAAATGTTACCCTACTTAAAAAATTAAAATGTTCTGGTATGTTCCCTTCATCCATTCATAATTTTGTATCTATGCTTTTTTTCTCCTCAGAGAAGTAATAGTCACAAGCATTCAAGCATGAAGCCCAACTCTGTTCTTCGAAGGAAGCTGGCAGCAGGTTCATTGTGTCATGACACAAGGAACCAGAACAAAGGAGTGCAGAAGTCCTCACCTAGCTTCCCCTGGGAAACCTGAGCTGAAGGCTTCTTGGTTTCTCCCACACTAAGCACTTGCCAAGATTACAAGTTTAAGGGCTGTGTCAATCTTAAGTACTCACGTGCAAAGGATAGACTTAACTAAATTGCCAAAAAAAAAAAAAAAGTGCAATCAGTTTTTAATAATCTGTTAACCATTTATTTGATTCTAGGCATCTAATCAGGACCAAATTAATTAACTGTTCTCTTAAGAATACCAAAGGCTTCAGTTTAGGTGCAGCTAGTGGTAGCATGCTTTTATATCATAAGTGAGAAGTTAAGTCTGGTTTCCAGCACTAGGGGACAAAAGGAAAACAAAACAAAACAAAACCAAAACACCAAAGATAGTATTGCCACCCTGCAAACCAGAAGCTGCATTAGAATTATTCCAGAACCCAGAACTCTTAATTCATTGAGGCCAAGAAACTGAATTTATTCATCTTGCTTTACATATAAACTCTCCATAAATATTTGTTGACTGAATGAATAAATTAAATACAAATTATTAAGAATTTTCACAAAAGCTAGGGCATATAGCCTGATATAAGGTGCTTTCCTGGCATGCAAAAGTGGGGCCTTGGGTTCAATCCCTAGCAACACACACACACACACACACACACACACACATACACACACACACACAGTGCTTTATATTAAGGAATCCTAACACAAATCACCTTTATCGCCTCTGTTTTTATAACTCTGTCTCTTATAATTATGAAAGAGACTAATTTTCCAAACAAATTTACTTGAAGTCAATGAAGTGGAAACTGTGTCAAACAGAAGCAAGGATAATCCGTTTTATTACAAGACACTATAAATCTGACTCTGCCTCCCAACCTTCCCTCCCTTTGTCTCCTTCCCAGCCTTCCTCTGGGCACTCCCAATCTCATTACTCCAGGATCTGCTAAAACTGCGGTTTACCTCCCGGAACCAGTAGAAACACACATCACTGAGAATTAGGGAATTGGAGACAGTTACAAGCCACGAAACAGGGTCACAAAGGACTTGAACCTGAAAATAAAGTTTTTCTAATTATCAAGAGAAAAGAGTTTTTTGTTTGTTTTGTTGGTTTTTGACATTAGAGCTACACAAGTTGCACAATGTTGACACCGATGGGAAAAAGGATGGGTGAGAAAACTTTACTTGGATGTTATTTACAGACGATGTGAAAAGTAGTATGTTGGTGTCTTTGACGGCAGCTTGCTGTTGGCACTGGAGGGACCCATCTTTAACTTCCTGGTACAAATAAACACTCGCCATACTGGAATGCATAGTGTTCAAAACCAGGATGCAGAATCCTTAAGCTACTTCACTCAAGTTATTTTAAGCCCTACTTGATCCCAAGAAAAGCAACTCCATTTTAAACTTTTATTAACAGTGATCTGAATTCTAATCAGTTTATTTACATAGCAAGTAGTTCTCAGTCGCGCTGCGGAAATAGGGATGCAGTCTAAGAAAACACAGTAACATCAAGTTATAGCACCCACTAGGAACCGCTGAAGATTTGTACTCTTGCCAAATGCTCCCCTGGGTGCAAACAAATGAAACTTAAAAGGCTGGAAGAGGTTTTTCAAGACACAATTTTAAGCAGTCAGTAGACGGCCCTGTCTCGAAAAACCAAAAAAAAAAAAAAGACTAGTCTGCAATAATGCGTCTTAAAACATTCATTTTCTGAACAAGATCATAATACCAGCAGTAAGCAACCCACATCTTTAAAAAAGCAACGTCTCTGTTGACAGAGAGAGCCTTTGTTTCCCTTCACCGGCATTTAATACACTAGTTCATTTGGAGAGCATCAGGTTCTGTACAGTATAAGCAGGTTGTATGCAGAGTACACAGGCGCTACAGTGTCGTCTGCACACTGTGAAAACCAACCCAAGCTGAATACATTAAAAAAAAAAAGCGCACCAGGAAATAAAGTCTTATTCTTATCTTCCTTTTCACAGGATAAAAGGAGGAAACTTGAATGCTCCAATGAGCAGTTTCTCAGCATTATTTTTCTTCCATGATCAAAATGATGACGGAGGAGAGAAAAAAGTTATATATTTTCTATTTCATACAGTTGACTATCACTTCAATGCTAAACTCTTAAAAAACAAAAATGAGATCGTAAGTTGATTCCAAGCTACAAATAAACAAAAAGTCTAGAGAAAGACTTGGGCTTCAGAGTGAAGCAAAGCAAAACAGCTCTGCTCTTCAAGTGGCGTCTCCGACCCGGTACTGTTGCCATGGTATCCCGCGCAGGCGCAGAGAACGCCTTCTCAGCCCGGGCGTCGCTCCGGTAACCCATGATTTGTCCCAGGAAAGGGCAGTTGGAGTAAATCCTTCTCGCGCCTAATGCCCGGAGTTTTTTGAACCGTAAGACTCGCACGGGCAACTGAGGACGTGCTTCTGGGACCGCAGAACTGCTTTCTCGGCGGCCAGAGCCAGGGGAGCTCTAGTGGGATCATCCCGCAGCGATGCGGGACCCTCCCGGTGGCTGGACCTCTGCCACCAACCAGGGCAGGGAAGGTCTTGCTCAGGCACAAAAGCTCACGCGGGCTCCATTAGGAGCTCACGAGCTACTATGGTCCAGTTCCTCGGCCGAGGCACCCTGGCACACAGCACAACCCGGGTGCTCGCGGCTGAGACTGCCCAGAAAGAATTCTAGCACCTGCTCGCGCCACGCTGGAGAGGCAGTCCGGTGCTCCTGTTCCAGCTCCGTCCCTCTCCCTGTCCCCCCCCCCACCTCAAAAACACTGACCTGCTCAGCTCTGAGTATCCCGCTGATGAAGGATCCTCGGAGTTTTTGTCACCGGCTCAACCTCCCAAATGCTGGAGTGATCTGCTAGTGTCCTGGTTTGACCCCAACCCCAATTCCCCCAAAACAGCCCCCCACCCCAAGATAGGCACCACTACACACCAGCCAGCAGAACCCACAGAGGAGCTCCAAGTAAAGACTAGCGCTGCCGCCACAACCTGCTTTCTCATTCAAATCCTCACGCTCACATTGGAGCCCCCTCCCTCTTAACCCTCAGCTCAGGGCAAATCCGGAACTGGAGCGCGCGTGAGTGGACTGGAGCGCCATCGAGGAACCGGAGCCAAGAACTGGACGTGGACCCCTTGTCCTACATCCTTCTGAAGATGCTACTGCTAGGCACCGGCCAGAACCCCTGGGAATAAAGATCTTCTCGCCCTCGCAGCAAATTTCAAAGAATTCCAAGACCAGGACACCCCTGGTTGATTCTCAGTTTAGGTGGCTGGCCAGTTAAAGAAGCTGCCGGAACAAAGTTGCAGAGTTCAGGGGAAGAGAACTGTGCTTCTTACAAGAGTTTGAACCGCTTCGAAAATAAAACACCAAACGACTAATCCTTTCTTTTCTTTCTTCCCCCTCCCCCCTCCCCCCTTCCCCCTTCTCCCTTTCCAATAAATATAGCATCTGTTGAGTAAAATCAAATTGAGGAACAGGGAGTGCAGGTTATAGGATGCTTTGTTATCCCTCAGTCTCTTCCAAATTTTACTCGTTAAAATTGTCAGTTCATTCGCTAGCTGGCTGGAGAAGCTAATGCGCTGTTAAAGGGCACACCGGCGGCAGTGGAACGTTTGCACCCAGCAAGTGTTCAAAAGCTGAGTAAAGATGAGATCTGAGCGCACTATAACAGTAAGAAGGGAATAGCGCGCTGCGGAGTGATCCTGCTTCGAGATTCCAGGACTTGCTTTTATCAGTCTTCATTCAACCTGTCCTATTGTTAGTTCAAAGTCTAACTGGGAGGAACTGAGGACAAGACTCTCCGTGTACCTTTCAAAGTAAAACTCCCCTCCAGTAAGAAAGTTAGGAGCTCGGGCTTGGCAGCATGGAGTTAGCAGGGGTTGCCTGGGCCTGATGACAAGATAAACAAAAGTCTTTTTTTTTTTTTCCATGAGTGAATTTGTTCAGGAAGTAATAAAGGAGAGTCTGAGGTTGGAGAGATCACCAGTCGTCTTTGACTGACGGTTGGGGGGTGGGAGGAGGAATACTCAGTGACCTCTCAGCCCAAGATATAGTATTTCACTTTTTCATCCTTCTTAGCCGATACCATAGAAACAACCCATTTGTATTATTCAGTTCAACAGAGGCAATTACAATGTGACAGCAAAGCATCATGGGCAAAAAGAAACTTTATCCTGAAAGCTATCCTGGACTCTTGGAAAAAAAAAAAAAAGAAAAAGAAAAAGAAAAAAGCCACCAGACTAGTTACAGACTACAAGGAAGGATTCAATTTAGAAAAGGAAATGCAAGGTCTTTTGGCTTCATAAGGAAAAATATTTAATTTCCTAATTTTTCTTTTTTCCTTTACCCCTCCCCCTTTTTTTCTTTAACCATATCGCAAACACCTAATTTACAAGAAATTAAGTAGGGTTGAGGTTGTAAATGTGAAGTATGCTTTGAGAACCTGAAATAGCCAGAACCAAATAAATAAATAGTATATACAGAATAAAGAAAAAAAAAGAATAAAAATAGACAAGCATTGTCTGCCTCCAAATTGCTTTTTCTTTGTGTAGAAAAAGGCCTGTTTAGTGTTTTGCTTTGGTGGTAATCACCATGGTGAATAGAAGGAAAAAAAAAAAGAGGCAAGATAATTAAACTCCCCATCAGTCATGGCTATCCATCCTTTAGCCTCTTGTGTTTGTCTTTCTGGAACTGAAAGATCACAGATGCACAGGTTAAAATAAACGCAGACACAAACTTCTTGACAAGTGTCTCTGTATGCTATACGTTCTTGGTTATGGTGCTGTTTATTTCTGTTAACACTGAAGTTTAAAAATTTGAAACCATGCAACATTCCAAATACATGAAAACAAGGACAAGAACATGTAATAACCCCCCTTCTTTCTTTTAGAAATATTTTTATTGTTTTATTTGTATTGGTGTTTTGTCTGCTGCTGTGTAACAGTTCTTTTCCAGGGGCGATTGAAATATTCCATCCTTAGGAAACTCCTAAAGCAAGAAGATAAACAACTCGGGAAGTCCCTGAAACTAACCAGATTCATTAGGCCTCTATCTGCCTGCGTAAGTAATAAAAGTTGAGAGTCACTCTCAGAGGAAATGAAGCTTAGATGCAAGGAAGACTCTCAGAGAAGAAAGGCTACAGAGATTCTGAGACCACAACAGCTGTCTGAAAGAAGCAGAAACCAGTTAAGCTGCCTGCAAGAGGTTTAGACCAACTGTGGCACCTGGAAAGGACACTATCCAGCCTGTTGAGCAGCCTACAGGCTGTGCAGTGAGCTCTGTGAGCTGTCACCTGTGCTGAGATGGGCTTTCGTGATGCAGCTGTATGCAATCCATTTCTGCTTCTGCAAATATTCCCTCACCCTTATTCCTATGAGTCACCCAAATGAAACTTTTCAATTTGGACTTTGGTGTTATCTGTACTTTGGGTTGTTGTGGGCTCCCCATTGGGGATGAAGAGATATATGTATTGTATCTCTCCAGGAAAAGTATTGACACATAACACCTGCATGTATGTCTTTGGCTCAAGTTCATCTCTGATGCTCTCCAAGTCTCTAAGAGGATGTTGGATTCCCTGGGACTGGAATTACAAATGTTTGTGGCTGCTGGGGATTAAATGGAGTTCCCCTAGAAAAGCAACCAGTACTCTTAACAACTTCAGCCCTCTTTCTAATTTCTAAAATAAACACTTAAAGTAAAACCCCATCTCCTGGTCCAACCCACTACCACCCTCTAAGTGTTAACTCTAAAGTTAATGAGACCATACACCAGCATGCATGCTCTGAAATGTGTGCATATGTGTGTACATGTGTGAGTGGGTGCAAGTGGGTGCACACCTGCATGCATGCACACGCACATGTGTGTGTGTGTGCTTGTGAGTGTGTGTTTCCATTTTGTTTTTTTTGTTGTTTTTTTTTTTTTTTAGACAGAGTTGCCTGTAGCCCAGGCTGTCCTTAAACTCATTATGTAGCAGAGGCTGACATTAAGTTCTCTGATCCTCCCTCCTCCATCTCCCAAAGGCTGGGATCACAGATGTTTTTTTTAATATAACTTTCCTCAAGTGTTTTTATAAAAGCACTATTAACCATAGAAAATCAAGTTGATGGCGCCAGCACCAGGTCACCTTGGGCACGGAGTCGGCAGACACCCCCACTGTCCCTAGAGGACTATCCATGCAATCTTAGGATCACTGGTGAGTGGAACAAAACATCAGTTCCAATCCAATTGTGACAAGCCAGTGACAGCAGGAACAAGGACACCAGAGCCCTTCCTGACCAGAGGCTCAGGTTCCTTTTGATCAGTTCTGTTTTTACGTTGGTTTCGAACAGACCAGACAGCTCCTCAGTTCTCAAAGGAGAGACCACTTTCAGGCACTGTAACACCTCCAGGATCTTAGGACAAAAGGATCCCAGGATAACAGAAGCTGGGTCACACCAGTATTTCAGGGTCTCAGAGGAACTTGACGGCCAAGAACTCTGACACACACAGAATCTCAGGTTCACAGGAGCCCACAATCAAAGGATCACAGAGAAAGGTGGACTCTGAGGAGTCCAGAATCAACTGGGATTATAGGAAGGACAGACTCCAATCAGATATATTGAGGACAGCAAGCACTTGAGATAATCAGATGGCAGGAGGCAAGCATAAGAACAGAAGCAACAGAAACTAACGTTACTTGGCATCATCAGAACCAAACTCTCCCACCATAGCAAGTCCTGGATACACCATCACACCAGAAAAGCAAGACATGGATCAAAAGTCACTTCTCATGATGATGATGGAGGACTTTAAGAAGGAAATTCAGGAAAACACAGGTAAACATCTAGAAGCCTTTAAAGAATAAACAAAAAAATCTCTTAGAGAGTTACAGGAAAACACTACCAAACAGGTGATAGAATTGAACACAACCATCCAGGATCTAAAAATGGAAGTAGAAACAATAAAGAAAACCCAAAGGGAGATAACTCTGGAGATAGAAACCCTAGGAAAGAAAACAGGAACCATAGATACGAGCATCAGCAACAGAATACAAGAGATGGAAAAGAGAATCTCAGGTGCAGAAGATTCCATAGAAAACATGGGCACAACAATCAAAGAAACTGCAAAATGCAAAAAGATCCTACCTCAAAACATCCAGAAAATCCAGGACACAATGAGAAGACTAAACCTACAGATTATAGGAGCAGATGAGAATGTAGATTTTAAATCTAAAGGGCCAGCAAATATCTTCAACAAAAGTATAGAAGAAAACTTTCCATACCTAAAGAAAGAGATGCCCATGAACATACAAGAAGCCTACAGAACTCCAAATAGACTGGGCCAGAAAAGAAATTCCCCCCGACACATAATCAGAACAACAAATGCACTAAATAAAGACAGAATATTAAAAGCAGTAAGGTAAAAAGTCAAGTAACATATAAAGGCAAGCCTATTAGAATCACTCCAGATTTTTCACCAGAGACTATGAAAGCCAGAAGATCCTGGACAGATGTTATACAGACACTAAGAGAACACAAATGCCAGCCCAGGCTACTATACCTAGCAAAACTCTCAATTACCATAGATGGAGAAACTAAAGTATTCCATGACAAAACAAAATTCACATAATATCTTTCCACGAATCCAGCCCATTAAAGGATAATAACGGGAAAACAACAATATAAGGAAGAAAACTATGCCCTTGAAAAAGCAAGAAAGTAATCCTTTAAGAAACCTAAAAGAAAGAAAGCAAATTCACCCAAGAGGAGTACATGGCAGGAAATAATCAAACTCAAGGGTGAAATCAGCCAATTGGAAACAAAAAGAACTATTCAAAAAATCAACCAAACTAGGAGCTGTTTTTTTTTTTTTTTTTTTTTTTTTTAGAAAATCAACAAGATAGATAAACCCTTAGCCAGACTCACTAGAGGGCACAGGGACAGCATTGTAATTAACAAAATCAGAAATGAAAAGAAAGACATAATCACAGATCCTGAGGAAATCCACAACACCATCAAATCCTTCTACAAAAGGCTATACTCAACAGAACTGGAAAACCTGGATGAAATGGACAAATTTCTAGACAGATACCAGGTACCAAAATTAAATCAGAATCAGATTAATGACCAATACATTCCTATATCTCCTAAAGAAATAGAAGCAGTCATTAATAGTTTCCCAACCAAAAAGCCCAGGACCAGATGGGTTTAGTGCAGAGTTCTATCAGACCTTCACAGAAGACCTAACTCCAGTTCTTCTCAAACTATTCCACAAAATAGAAACAGAAGGTACTCTACCCAATTCATTCTATGAAGCAACAATTACTCTGATACCTAAGCCACATAAAGACCCAACAAAGATAGAGAACTTCAGATCAAGTTTCCTTATTAATATCGATGCAAAAATACTCAATAAAATTCTTGCTAACCGAATCCAAGAACACATCAAAACGATCATCCATCATGACCAAGTAGGCTTCATCCCAGGGATGCAGGGATAGTTTAATATAAGGAAATCCATCAACATAATCCACTATATAAAAAAACTCAAAGAGAAAAACCACATGATTATCTCCTTAGATGCTGAGAAAGCATTTGACAAAATCCAACACTCATTCATGATAAAAGACTTGGAAAGATCAGGAATTTGAGGCCCAGACCTAAACATAATAAAAGCAATCCACAGCAAACCAGTAGCCAACATCAAAGTAAATGGAGAGAAGCTGGAAGCAATTCCACTAGAATCCCCTGATTCTAGACAAGGACTAGACAAGGCTGCCCACTTTCTCCCTACCTATTCAATATAGTACTTGAAGTCCTAGCCAGAGCAATTCTACAATAAAAGGAGGTCAAGGGGATACAAATTAGAAAGGAAGAAGTCAGAATATCACTATTTGCAGATGATATGATAATATATATAATATATATATATATATATATATATATATATATATATATATATATAAACCTAAAAATTCCACCAGAGAACTCCTAAACCTGGTAAACAGCTTCAGTGAAGTAGCTGGATATAAAATTAACTCAAACAAATCAATGGCCTTTCTCTACATAAAAAATAAACAGGCTGAGAAAGAAATTAGGGGAAACAACACACTTCACAATAGTCACAAATAATATAAAATATCTTGGTGTGACTCTAACTAAGGAAGTGAAACATCTATATGATAAGAACTTCAAGTCTCACCTCTTTGGCTCTCTGGTCAGCACCATAGCGGTCCATGGTGGTCGGCAAGAACAAGCGCCTGACGAAATGTGGCAAGAAGGGAGCTAAGAAGTCAGTGGTCGATCCATTTTCTAAGAAAGACTGGTACGATGTGAAGGCTTCAGCCATGTTCAATATTAGGAACATCAGGAAGACGCTAGTCACGAGGACTCAAGGAACCAAAATTGCCTCCGATGGCCTCAAGGGTCCTGTGTTTGAAGTGAGCCTTGCCCATCTACAGAATGATGAAGTTGTGATTAGAAAATTCAAGCTAATCACCGAGGACATTCAGGGCAAAAACTGTCTGACTAGACCATGATTGAAGCTCATGTTGATGTCAAGACAACCGATGGGTATTTGCTATGACTTTTCAGTGTTGGCTTCACTAAAAAACGCAACAACCAGATAAGAAAGACATCCTATTCGCAGCATCAGCAATTCTGCCAGATCCTGAAGAAGATGATGGAAATCATGACCTGAGAGGTGCAGACCAATGACTTGAAGGAAGTAGTTAATAAACTGATTCCAGACAGCATTGGGAAAGACATAGAAAAGGCTTGCCAGTCCATTTATCCTCTTCATGATGTCTTCGTTAGAAAAGTAAAAATGCTGAAGAAACCCAAGTTTGAATTGGGCAAGCTCATGGAGCTGCATGGGGAAGGCGGCAGTTCTGACAAAGCAACTGGAGACGAGACAGGTGCTAAGGTTGAGCGAGCGGATGGATATGAACCACTAGTCCAAGAATCAGTGTAAAATCCAGATTTTTAACAGTGACAAATAAAAAGTCCTATTTGTGGGGAAAAAAAAAGGAACTTCCAGTCTCTGAAGAAAGTAATCAAAGAAGATCTCAGAAGAATGAAATATCTCCCATGTTCATGGATTGGCAGGATCGATATAGTAGAAATGACTATCTTGCCGAAAGCAATCTACAGATTCAATGCAATCCCCATCAAAATTCCAACTCAATTCTTCAACAAATTAGAAAAGGCAATTTGTAAATTTATCTGGAATAACAAAAAACCTTGGATAGCAAAAACTCTTCTCAATGATAAAAGAACCTCTGGTGGAATCACCATGCCTGACCTAAAACTGTACTACAGAGCAATTGTGATAAAAACAAAAACCAAAAACCAAAACCCAAAAAACAACCAAAAAACTGCATGGTACTGGTATAGCGACAGACAGGTAGACCAATGGAATAGAATTGAAGACCCAGAAATGAACCCACACACCTATGGTCGCTTGATCTTTGACAAGGGAGTTAAAACGATCCAGTGGAAAAAAGACAGGATTTTCAACAAATGGTGCTGGCACAACTGAGGGTTATCATGTAGAAGAATGTGAATTGATCCATTTTTATCTCCTTGTACTAAGGTCAAGTCTAAGTGGATTAAGGAACTCCACATAAAACCAGAGACACTGAAACTTATAGGGGAGAAAGTGGGGAAAAGCCTCAAAGATATGGGCATGGGGGAAAAATTCCTGAATAGAACAGCAATGGCTTGTGCTGTAAGATCGAGAATCGACAAATGGGACCTCATAAAATTGCTAAGCTTCTATAAGGCAAAAGACACTGTCAATAAGACAAAATCACCACCAACAGATTGGGAAAGGATCTTTACCAATCCTAAATCAGATAGGGGACTAATATCCAATATATATAAAGAACTCAAGAAGGTGGACACCAGAAAATCAAATAACCCCATTAAAAAAATGGGGCACAGAGCTAAACAAAAAATTCTCAACTGAGGAATACGGACTGGCTGAGAAGCACCTGAAAAAATGTTCAACATCCTTAATCATCAGGGAAATGCAAATCAAAACAACCCTGAGATTACACCTCACACCAGTCAGAATGGCTAAGATCAAAAATTCAGATGACAGCAGATGCTGCAGAGGATGTGGAGAAAAAGGAACACTCCTCCATTGTTGGTGGGATTGCAAGCTTGTACAACCACTCTGGAAATCAGTCTGGTGGTTCCTCAGAAAATTGGACATAGTACTACTGGAGGATCCAGCAATACCTCTCCTGGGCATATGTCCAGAAGATGTTCCAACTGGTAAAAAAGGACACATGCTCCACTATGTTCATAGCAACCCTATTCATAATAGCCAGAAGCTGGAAAGAACCCAGATGTCCCTCAACAGAGGAATGGATGCAGAAAATGTGGTCCATTTACACACAATGGAGTACTACGCAGCTATTAAAAACAATGAATTTATGAAATTACTAGGCAAATGGATGGATTTGGAGGGTATCATCCTGAGTTAAGTAACCTAATCACAAAAGAACTCACATGATATATACTCACTGATGAGTGGATATTAGCCCAAAAACTTAGAATACCCGAGATACAATTTGCAAAACACATGAAACTCAAGAAGAATGAAGATCAAAGTGTGGACACTTCGCCCCTTCTTAGATTGGGAACAAAACACCCATGGAAGAAATTATAGAGACAAAGTTTGGAGCTGAGACGAAAGGATGGACCATCCAGAGACTGTTCCACCCGGGGATCCATCCCATAATCAGCCACCAAACGCAGACACTATTGCATACGCCAGCAAGATTTTGCTGAAAGGACCCTGATATAGCTGTCTCTTGTGAGGCTATGCCAGTTCCTGTGCTAATATCCACTTATCAGTGAGTGCATATCAATTGACTTCTTTTGTTATTGGGTTACCTCAGAGGCTGTGCCAGTGTCTGGCAAACACAGAAGTGGATGCTCATAGTCAGCTATTGGATGGAATACAGTGCCCCCAATGGAGGAGCTAGATAAAGTACCCAAGGGGTTTTACCCAAGCTAAAGAGGTCTGCAACCCTATAGGTGGAACAACAATATGAACTAACCAGTATCCCCAGAGCTAATGTCTCTAGCTGCATATGTAGCAGAAGATGGCCTAGTTGGCCATCATTGGGAAGAGAGGCCCCTAGGTCTTGCAAACTTTATATGCCCCAGTACAGGGGAACGCCAAGGCTAAGAAGTAGGAGTGGGTGGTAGGGGAGCAGGGCAGGGGGAGGGTATGGGGGACTTTTGGGAAAGCACTTGAAATGTAAATGAAGAAAATACCGAATTAAAAAAATGGGAATAAAGTTAGAAGAAAGAGAGAGAGAGAGAGAGAAGAAAGAAAGAAAGAAAGAAAGAAAGAAAGAAAGAAAGAAAGAAAGAAAGAAAGGAAAGGAAAGGAAAGAAAAGAAAAGAAAAGAAAAGAAAAGAAAAGAAAAGAAAAGAAAAGAAAAGAAAAGAAAGAAAATTAAGTTGCTGGGCACTGTGAGACCTTTCATGAAGTCAAGGCTAACATGGTATACATAATGAAACCCAAGACAGTGGGGTTACAGAGTGGCAGAGAACCTCACACACACACATACACACACACACACACACACACACACACACACACAGAGAGAGAGAGAGAGAGAGAGAAAGAGAGAGAGAGAGAGAGAGAGAGATCATTGGTTAAAATGAGAAAATGTTATTACTTTGGTAACTTTGTGAAAGTAGGGGTAAATAATTATTCCCGGCTGTGACAAAGGGAGAGAATAATGACAAACTGAGTCAACAGTGAGGAGTGAAAGCCCCTTCGACTGCATAGCCTCTTCCATGGTACCAGAGTCAACAGAAAAACAAAACAGTACTTCCAAGACACCCCCCCCCCCGTTCTCTGGCTAAAAAGGAATTAAAGACAGTGGGATCTGTGTTAGAAACATCCCATTTTTCTTAAGTGAGACTGACAAAAGGCATTTTTCCTCCCTCCTCCTCCTCTTCACCATCTAAGCTTTGGATTCTAAGGGATGCCTTTCATTAGTTATGCTGGTGCATCTCAGCCAGGCCTCCCTTTTAAATAGTTGCCAGATTCCTACATATCACCACTGGCTCAATACTGAATGTACACTGACAATCAGGATCACACAAAATCCTGCAAGCAGTGACTGGCTTTCTTTTCTTTTCTTTTCTTTTCTTTTCTTTTCTTTTCTTTTCTTTTCTTTTCTTTTCTCTTTTTGGTTTTTTGAGACAGGGTTTCTCTGTATAGCCCTGGCTGTCCTGGAACTCACTTTGTAGACTAGGCAGGCCTTGAACTCAGAAATCTGCCTGCCTCTGCCTCCCTAGTGCTGGGATTAAAGGCGTGCGCCACCACACCTGGCATAAGCAGTGTCTAATACACTGAAGTTGATTAATGTGTCTTGACCAAGCCCATTTGACTGTACATTGCAAAGGATTTTAAAAGAAAACTACACTATTAATATATGTGTGTCAGAAGGAGATTTTTCCCAGCTGATCAAAACCCAGTATTTTTGGTGGGGGGATGGGGGGACAGAAAAAAAGCTCTATTTAAAGTAGTCCAATTTAACCAGCAGTAATACAGAGTTATATCTAGGAGCCGGGGCCTAAAAGAGATAAATAATACCTCTAATTTAATCAGTGCACCAGAAAATCAGAGAACCTGACTTAGGGGGCTTATCAATGAGGAGTCAGTTTTTTTTCAACACAAATTTCTCAAGAGCCTGCCAGGCCAAGACCAGCCCTCGGTCATCAGTCTTAGCTGAAATACAGATAACACATTGGAAATAATGAGCAGGACTTGTCCTTATCACCTGACTTTCTGTATTGTTTAAAATTTTTAAGAACAAATAATAAAATCTTGCATCAAATCACCAAGCAGGAGAGGTATTTCCCCATATGTGGCCAACTGCCCTGCTGAATTCAAGATGGGGAGAAAGGGACATAAACGAGAAAGTTGACCTGTGAAAAAGTTGGGTCTTACATTTTTTTCACTATTTGTAGAAGGAGTTTTGACACATTCACAAAAGTAAATAACATAATGAAGCCTGTGTATTAGTTACTCAGTATAAACTGTTAGATTTTGACAACTTTATACATCCAGGATGTGGTGGTTTGAATATGCTTGGCCCAGGGAGTGGCACTATTAAGAGGTTGTTAGAGTAGGTGAAGCCTTAGTTGGAGGAAGTGTGTCACTGTAGGGATGGGCAATGAGACCTGCCTCCTAACCATATGGGAGCCAATCTTCTTCTAATGGCCTTCAGATGGAGATGCAGAACTCTCAGATCCTCCTGCACCATGCTTCCCTGGATGCTTCCATGTTCCTGTCTTGATGATAATGGACTGAACCACTAAACCTGTAAGTCAGCCCCAGTTAAACATTGTCCTTGATCATGGTGTTTGTTCACAGCCATAAATCCTAACTAAGACACAGGAGTTGTGGTGGAGGGTTTAAAATGAGTAAATTCGTGCATTTATATGCTTTTACAGAACTGTGATCTTCATTATGGACAGAAATGCATGTCTTCAGAGTAACTAAATAAGACCGATGTATCTGAAGCCCTTTAGCAAAGTTGCAGAGTTCTCTAGAGTCTATTTATCTGCCTGCCTGCCTGCCTGCCTGCCTGTCTATGCCTATGAAATTGGGTTTTCCCAGCACAAAGGAGTTGAATTAAAGGTATGTTTTCCTACCTCACAGATAGAAATACATTTTCCCACTTCAAATTAAGCAAAAATCTCTCACAGTTGTACCCTTCATTTGGAAATTTAATTTAATTCCACATATAGTTGACAAAGAAAAATAGTCATCAGTGCCAGGTACAAAATAAGTTCTCAAACTCCATATACTACTATCATATACAGAAATGCATTTGCTACATAAAGGGAAGTGTATCTTTAAGGCTTAACTCTTCCTGTTCTTCTTACCTCCACTTGTAACATCTTGAAACAATCCCTTTGAATGGGATAGTCATATTCCTTCTATAACAAGACAATAAAATTCTTTTCCCTTTTATATGGCAATGACCAAGTTATTATATTATTCATATTAAAATATACATTTCAAATTTTAAAGATAAAGAAAAGATAGGAGCTTCATTATACTCTTTGCTCTTGTGAATCATGAAATTCATAATTATGAAAATGCCTTTGATGAACAAGGAAAAACACACAACACAAGTTTTCCACACCAACATGTCAGTTGTCCAATGCAGGTTGCAGAAATCAAATTTGTGTCTGCTAAAAAGAGTAAGAAGTGTTATTAATTAACTCATGAATCACCAGCACACCACTGCATGTGGATGTGGAGGTCAGAGAACAACTTTCAGGAGTCTTTTCCCTCTTTGCACAGTGGTTCTACAGATTGAACTCAGGACCTTAAAGAATCTCCCTTTGTAGCCCTAACCGGATGGCCTGAACTCCCTCTGTAGATCTGAGTGGCCTCTAGCTTAGAGGGATCATCTTGACTCCATAGTCATGCTATTAAAGACTTGTACCTGGATGCCTGGGCCTCTAGCTTCATTTCTGTGTCTTGGTGAAACAGCATGCTTTGTGATTGCTAGATAAAGACAAAATAGTAGGTCTTGATGAAAGTAATTTCAAGTGAACTCCAATTTTTCTCAAATCCAACTATACTTTTCATAGGATTATAGTATTTACAAGTTAAAAATATATGCTAAAAAAAGTGTACTCCCCCTCCCCCCTCTTCTTTTCCTCCTCTTCCTGGAGGGACTAGATAGAGTATTTTACAGGAAACAAAAGTGTCTGAGAACAGAACCCTTTCCTCAAAGGCCCTTTGGGCATTTTGTTTTCAAAAAGCCCTCCCACAGAGCCCCTCTCTGCTAGCTAGTGCTTGGGGCTAGACAAGATGTCTAAAGGAGGTACATTACTCAGAATAGCAAACAATATTAAAACTTTGAGACTACAGACTTCCGTCATGAAATACACTGTGTCAATATTGTGGTACCTTGATTTCAAATAATAAAAAACGAAAATAAATGTTGAAGAAAATGAAGAAAGTACTAAACCAGAATGGAAATCTAAAGTTTTGAAAAGCTGCAGGAAACAATTTATATAACACAAGAAAACTTTTTCTATTTCCCTTCCATTTGGAATTCAAGTAGGGTGCACTTTTTATTAACCAACACGTTTGCTTTGTTTCCTTAACCAAAAAAGCAAATGGTTAGTTTTTTTCCCCACACATAATGAAGGTGAAAGTGCAGTTTAAAAAAAGAGGAAAAAAAAAAGAAACCATATGTTAGTTTTATTTATTTACACTAGTTTTTGTTTTTGTTTGTTTGGTTGGTTAGTTTTTGGATTTTTTGTTTTGTTTTTGTTTTTTGTTTTTTACTTATTTTGTAGTTAGAAAGATGAAACCAAGGCCCTCATGCTGGGCAACAACTGAAGTAATTGTTATTTTAAACTCAACATGGTTTTCCTTAAATAACCACTTAAAGAAAACTTTCAGATCATTTAAGGAAAACTAGTCTTCACTGTTTAGCATCATGAGATTTGAAGAGGAAAGCTTAGGTTAGAAAAATAGGTTCCTTGGGGCTACAGACATGATTCAGCAGCCAAGAGTGAAGGCTGGAGCCCAGGAGCCAGGTTTGGTCTCAGCACCCACATCCAATGGCTCACAGCTATTTGTAACTCTAGCACTAGGGGATCAATACTTGCTTCTGGTCTCCACAGGCACCTTTAAGACTCAAGTGTACAGATTTACACACACACACACATACACACACACACACACACACACACTGAGTAAAATAAAGAGGCCACATACCATTAGGTACAGAGTAAGGTGGATCTCTGTGAGTTCAAGGCCAGTTTGGTCTACATAGTGACTTCCAAGCCAGCCAGAGCTACTCAGCAGTGAAACCTGTCTTAATAAACAATAAAAACAACAAACAACAACAAAAAAGAAAAAGTTTTAGCCCCGCCCCAACAAAAAAGTCCATTTCATTCTTTCATTCTTGAATTTGGGGGATGGGGAGCTTAGGATAAAACTGAGGCTTTATTAGAAAATGTATTTTTTTTTTCTTGAGAGTAAAGGGTTTCAATATGGCATTCTTTTTCTTTGTTCACTTCAGATGGTCATGTGCCAACAACAAAGTGAGGTTTGATGGAGTTACATGTCCCACAGTGGCACCAGATCCAGTAATCACACTTATGAACCAAAGGAGGAGGAGGAAGAAGAGGAAGAGGAGGAGGAGGAGGAGGAGGATCTCATGGCATTTTTATACATACTTTCAATGCAGCTTTGCTCTCATTCCCTCCCCTTCCTCACCGTCCCCCCACCATGTCCCTTACTCCTCCATCCTCCCCATTTGCCCTTCCTTCCCTCAGACACCCCCTTCTTCGGCTTTATCACAAGTATTTATTGAATTCCTTACATGAGCACAGAGACTGGGCTAAGTGCTGTGGAAGGAGCAAATGGTCCAAAATGTAGTGAGTATGGTTTGCATCGCAGGACTCAGTATACCTCAGCAGGGAGAAGATGCTGAGTGCTTGGAGAAGATATACAGTGCTCCAAGCTGTAAAATACATGTAAGTACTGAGTGAAGGGAGTGTGAGCTGTGTTTGATAACAAAAACAAAGTAAAAACAGAGTTATAAAAATTATATAAATTAACATTACTTATAGCATTAACTTTCATTGATTTATTTGGGCCAGGAAACAGATTATAAGGCACTAGTTGTTGACATTTCAGCTCCTCATGTTGTGGTGACCCCGACCATAAAATGATTTTCATTGCTGCTTCACAACTGTAATTTTGCTCCTGTTATGAATCATAATGTAAATAATTTTGAACATAGAGCCTTGCCAAAGGGGTCACAGAACCCACAGGTTGAGAACTCCTGCTCTAAGGAGACCCTGATTATGGATTTTCCTTCTCTCTGTCTCTATATCTGTAAGCCTACAACAGTTTGAAGCTAGCCTGAGACCCCATCTCAAAAAACATCACACCAGGGGCTGGTGAGATGGCTCAGCGGGTAAGAGCACCCGACTGCTCTTCCGAAGGTGATATAAGTTCAAATCCCAGCAACCACATGGTGGCTCACAACCATCCGTAACGAGATCTGGCTCCCTCTTCTGGAGTGTCTGAGGACAGCTACAGTGTATTTACATATAATAAAATAAAATAAATCTTAAAACACACACACACACACACACACACACACACACACACACACCAAAAACGCTACATAAACTCTAGCAGAAAAATGTCCTCAACAGCCAGTCTCTTCAGACAGTGTGGAAGATTCACTCTGCCAGAATTGGGCTTATATATAAGCCCCTTTCTACTGATGTGATTTGAGAAGCCCCTAGATGGTCATATGACTAAGCAATCAGGTCTGTCTTCTTCCCAAGTTCAGATTTGTATCGTAAGCAGGCAGTGTATTCTGCTGCAACCAGTACCATGGGTTCCTTTTTCCCTCCCTCTCTGCCCCCCTCCCTTGCTTCTTCTCTCATTTTTTTTTTTGTTTTGTCTTTTTGTTTTAAGACACTTTCGATAAAGCAGGACAGAGAGACTCAAGCTAAATTATGGGACGAGAAAATTGTTCTTAGCCGCTGAGTCTGGTTGAACCCCTTCATCAGCTGAGAAGCAAGAATTTCAATAAGCAATTAATTGCTTAAGGCCTTGCTACCTTCCCAGATGAAAACCTCACGAAAACCCAGCTTGTGCAGCACAAGTGGCTTCCAGTTTTACCTTATTGACCTACAATTCTAAGGCACCTCTGGAGTCACCCTGTCATCACATTTATTTAAAAGGGATAGAATTGGGCGGGTGTCTTTGAGATATAACCCATTAGCCACCAAAATAGTGCATATAGTCAGTGCTAAGGCACTTAATTGCATTCTCCCTTGAAGAATCCATACTCCCACTTGGGGAGGTCTTTCCCTGGTAACCCCTGTGCTTTAAGATTTGCCCCATAACTCACATGATAGGACAGAACTGACTCCCATAGGCTGTCCTCTAATTTCCATTCATGCACTATAATATACATACATGTGTTTCTTTTCCTCTCTCTCTCCCTCCCTCCCTCCCCCCCTCTAATATGTTTGCACACCAACACACATACTGAATTACTTTTTTTTTTTTTAAAGATTTATTATTTTATTTTGTAAGTACACTGTAGCTGTCTTCAGACACTCCAGAAGAGGGAGCCAGATCGGATGGTTGTGAGCCACCATGTGGTTGCTGGGATTTGAACTTATCACCTTCGGAAGAGCAGTCGGGTGCTCTTACCTGCTGAGCCATCTCACCAGCCCCCTGAATTACTTTTTAACAGAAAAGAAAAAGACCATCAAGACACTAAGGAGACTCTTGTCTCTCTTACGTTTCCGGGTGTTGTGTGAGAATGTGCATTTAGCGGCCAAGCACTGGTAATTCTGGATCATGCACACGTGTATAGTTTTTATTCTTTATTTCTCTTTTACTTAGCTCACCATCAATCATAATAAAGCTGATGTTGTTGTCAATATTTCGCAGACAAGAAGTATGACAAAACGGGCTTGGTGGTGCATACCTATAATCCTCCACTCAGGAATGGAGACAGGAGAATCAGAAGTCCAAAGTCATTCAAAGAAGCATACCAAGTTTTAGGCCAGCCTGGGATACATGAGCTCATGTCTCAAAAAGCCAGTAAAGAATTGTACATAGTGATCTGTCCCTGGGTGCTGGCAAATGAAGCAGGTTAGGTTCAGCCAGCCACTCGTCCTCAACATGCCACTGACGAGCTGAGCAATGAGGAAAGGCATAGGGATGAGATTTATCTGATGCAGCCACCTTGGACAGAATAGATAAAGGATTCTAATGACCCAAGTCTGTCTTCAGGGCACTAGCAAGAACTTTTTTTCTTCTTTGGTTATTTTTGAGACAGGGTTCCTGGCTATCCAGGAACTTACTTTGTAGTCCAGACTGTCAGAGATATGCCTGCCTCTGCTTCTGCCAGGACTAAACCCAGCAGGAGCTTTGGTTTAGATTAAGATATGTGTATAATTAAATGGTCCTGGTCAAGGTGTGGTCCCACTGGTTATCCTCAGTTGTCTTCAGGGTGGTTCAAAGTGGTTGCTGTAGATTGAGAGAACAAGGTGGTCTTCAGGAGATTATGTCTGCTACAGTGTCGACACACTGGAGCATAATTGCCATCGTGGGGGAGGGATGCGGGAGGAGTCTTTCCCATGAGGTTTTTCTCTTCTTGGAATTCTAGATAACTACAGATTTAAAACAATGATTTATGTCTGACCCCTCTGCCTTAAAGGTGGATGAGATAGGTTAGACAAACAATCCTTAAATGATTAATGTAATGACTTGAACAGTTAAGCAAAAGACCCAACATAAAAGAGACAGGCACAAGATGAAGTCCGAAATCAAGCTTATACAAAGCTTTGTGTTGTTCTGTGGGTCCAAGTGAGCAGCCAATGTTTTGAGCAAAAGTAACTATCAATAAATGACTGTTTGGGGCACAGCTTCAGGACCTGCCTCCCTCAAGGCATCTGTGGAATGGTACCAGTGGAAGGAGCTAGCATATGGGTAGTCCAAAAGACTGTTTACAGAAACCTTTTCACAAGGAAGCCAGAACAACAGGAAGGTGTCGAGTCCTCTCTTCTCCAACATATTTGCTTATTTATAGGAAAATAAGCACTAGGAACCATGCATCTAATAAGACTAGTAAGATTGGGAGTGGAGAGATGGCTCAGTAGTTAGGCGCATGTACTAATTTTATAGAGTTTGGTTCACAGAATCCATGTGAGACAGCTCACACCTGCCTATGACTCCATCTCCAGGAGAATCTGATTGCCTCCACAAACACCCCACCCATGCACGTGCCCACAGACAGATGCACATAACATAATTTAAAATAGTAATAATAAATATTACTAAATGGTAGAAATACTGATTTTGAATGTTTAATATTTTGGAGAGATGTTTGACACCTGCCTAACACAATAGGGCCGATAAGTCTTCTTAGTCTCAGAATGAATATCTCTGGATCTGCCAGAGTCAGTTAGAGATTTGCACTCCTGTTTCTGAATTTATATTTTGCTGTTTTGTTTTTAATTTCTTTCATTTTAAAATATTGAGTGTGACTAGGTACCATGTTTGGGGACGTCATGCTTTGAGTCGTGGCAGAAGCATCTAGTACAAAGACAAGGAAACTGAGCTTTGTCCAGCAATCTGGGCTAATCGGGACTTTTTCGAAATGGGCTTTTTATAGCTAGCCCCAGAGACAAAGATCCAAAGTGTCTGAGGTTATACCTTGGCTTTTGTACTATCAAACAAACTGGTCTGTAACCCAGATCAGTGATAAAGCCAATAAAGTGGATCTGTGGATCCCAAAGAAAACTGCTAGCCAATGAAATTTCTCCTCCAGAGACCACATGAGCTTCAAGGTGTTACTACTAGGTACAGAACACCTAAGTCAGCCAATGAAGTCCATTTAGGAATCTTCCTGCTTATTTTTCCTTAATTTCCCTGTAACAAAAGGAGATTAGACTGCGTGAAAGACCTGAAAAGCCTGATCTTCCCATCTCATACAATCTAGTAGCTAAAATGTCAGAGGCCACTGAATTATATATGCCAAAATGGAAAAGAATAAAGTGCAAGAACTTAAATGTTAACTTCTCTGTAAAAACAAGACACGTTATTGAGGTATTAGGAGCAGGAAACAAAAACTACAATATAGCGTCCTACTCCAGAAAAAAAAAAGGTAAAGATGCAAAAATACACACAGAGGCTTCTGAACTCAATGAAAAGTAATAGTGCTTAATGTCTACAGGCTCAGAACCCTCTTCTTTGGTTTTAACAAGGAGTCCAGCAGCTACTAATGCTAAATGCACAGCATAGACTCTGTGCTGGTTTGAATGAGAATCATCCCCAGAGGCTCATATGTTTGAATACTTGGTCCAGAGTTGGTTGAACTCTTTGGGGAACCATTAGAAGGTGTGGCTTTGTTGGAGGAGGTGTGCCACTGGGGTCAGGCTTTGAAGTTTCAAAAACCCTTGGCGTTCCCACTTAACTGTTTTGCCTTGTGATTTGTGGATCAAAATGTAAACTCTCAGATACTGCTCCAGGACTATGACTATCTGCCAGCTGCTATGCCCCCACCATGACAGTCATGGACTCTAACCATTTAGAACAATGAACCCCAAATTAAGTGATTTCTTTTATAAAGTTACCTTGGTCATGATTTGTCAATGTTGAGGTCTGTCCCCCCAGCATAGCTGCAGCCAGCTATTTTATATTGTTGCTGTAATATGCCTGCCAACTTGACTCAGAGCAGGGTCATGCTGATCACATATACTATTATCTTCTGAATTTTATGAGGTTTGTTAATCTTAAACAATTTCACAACTATAAGCCTCAGGTAGGACCCATAAAATTAAAGGTCAATATAAACTTATATCTAAAATGGCTTAAGTCAGGACTAACCACTGGACATTACTTCCAGCACTTGTGTATGAGCTCACTGTTTTTTTGTTTGTTTGTTTGTTTGTTTGTTTGCAGTTTTAGCCTTTATAATCTGATATAGAAAAATGTTTGGGATCGTAACCTCAGCTCACAAATTCTAAGCCATGGCTCTCTAATGGATCAGTCTTAGGGTGTGTGTTCAATAAACCATCCCTGTCTGACCAAGATCAGTGTTTGTGTGGTTTATGGGCTGACTCTTGGACCCCAACAGTCAAGGCAATAGGAAAGTGACCTGCTAGGTCTGACTTTTCTTGGTATCATTTTTTTTTTTTTAATTCTTCTTCTCTTGGCATGGTAGCATTTCGGAGGCAGAGGCGGAGGCGGGTAGAGCTCAATGAGTTTAAAGCTAGCTTGGTCTACAAAGTGAGTTCCAGGCCAGTGAGAGTGTTGTAATGAGACTCTATCAAAACCACAAAACATACAAAAACAAACAACAAAAAACAAAACAAAAACTCCCTTTTTATACAGATTTTGAGGATGTTAGCCACTCTAGTTGGCAGTGCAAACCTGGAATAGTGTGGCCTAAAAATGAGGCAGACCAAAATCTCATGCAATAGCCAACTTTATTCAGAGCATCAGACAATTTATACTCTGAGGGTTAAGAGAAGTCACCTGAGTAAAGTGTACAATCACAAGGACATGCGGCAAAAACATGTTTTTCCAAAGAGGCATAAAAACAAGTAATAACATCCAGCTGTAATGAATACTCTGGAGCAAGCTCATTCCTATCTGCTATGCCTGCGAAGGGCATGAAAACACATTTCAAAAACAATTTTGTGTTTTTGAAGAAACTTAGGTCACAAGACTCTTGTCTTGTTTTCTTGGAGATTTCTCACAAGCATTCAGAATTCCCTTTGAAGGACTTCATTGTTAGACCAATTCCCAACAGTTAGCAAATAATGTTGGCCTTGTGAAAGAGGCTTACATTGTCAGGAAGATTTTAATGACTACATTAAAGTGGTTTGGGGGTGGTTTTGTTTTGGATATTTCTGATTTTTAGATAAAGTCTCATATTAATTAGCTCAAACTGGTCTTGAATTCTGTATGAACCAAGGGTAGCCTTGAACTCCTTATCTTCAGTCCCTACTTACCAAGTGCTGGGATTATAGGTGCATGCCACCACGCCCAACTCCAAGTTTACTATCAAGGCAGAATACTCTCTTATGTAACGAGGAGTTGGAAGGTAGGGTAGTTCGAGAATTGGTGAGTTCAGGTGCTCAGCGATGTCCTAAAGATCCTTCCTTTCTGACATCTGTGCTGCCGTCCTCATGTTTGTTTTAAGGGAAATCCTCTTATCTAACTGCAGGATGAAAATAGCTGTATTTATTACACGGAATGGTGACCGTACCTCTTGGATCAGCGGTCCTAACTCAGCCGTAGCTAGAAAGATGATTGGAGAAAAAGAGTGACCTCAGAAAGAAAATCTTTTTTTTTTTTAATTCCTTTATTATAAAGTTGATAAAACTGAAAAAAAAAAAAACAAAAGTTAAATGTGGCAGCCCTAGACAACTACCATAGCAGTCAATAATTAGAATTCCTCTTCAGACAGACCAGAGTGCCTGAGGCCCTGAGTTCAATCCCCGGCATGAGGGGCCAGGGAGGAAGAAGAACAAGGCAAAACATTATTAGTTCTGCATATTTACATCCTTCCAGAGTGCCAGAGGCCCTGAGTTCAATCCCCCAGCACGAGAGGCCAGGGAGGAAGAACAAGGCAAAACATTAGTTCTGCATATATACATCCTTCTACTGGGTAACTTTATACAGTGTGTCATCACTTTCTAAAAGTATATTACATTGGTCATGACTCATTCAAATTGATCCTGATTTCAACAGTGGTTTTAATGTACAAGTACCACGAGACTAGGATTTTGATCCCCGGAGGGAATTTCCATTTTGCCTCAATGAAAGTGCTCACACAGTTCTGTGGCACTCTTCTGGGGTTACCTCCAGACCTCACAATGATTCATCCTTTCCTCCGAAAGTGGAAGCGGCTCACTAATTCTCTGAGTTTCAGAAGGAGAGAGTAGTTGCCCAGGCTGTCGTCCGCTCCGGCTGGTTTTAAATCATTGTCCTTTGTCCATCTCTCTCTCCAGGAATCTTTCAATTTTCTAAAATAACTTTCTTTTTCAGACTCTTCCTTCCATATTCCTTCTCCTTTCTTTAAGGCCGTCAATTCAGCTTTAAGTAAGTTTCTGTGAATTTTCCAGTGGGTTTTTGAGTCGTAATTTAGCCCTTTAACAAGGACGGTTTTGCCCAAGCCTCGTCTCAAAATCTCCTCATTCAGATTCACGTTAAAATATCCACCCTTGAATAAAAAGGAGGAAAACAGTTACTTAGGAGTGACTGTTGTGATTATTATACCCATAATATCTTATTTACCTTAAAATGCAGCAATTTTATTTTTTTAGAGACAGCAAGAACAGAAAAAAGAAAAAAAAACCCAAAAAGCAAAAACAACAACAAGAATAACAAAACCCACCACTACCATTATCACACACAACACCAACCAAAACACATGTAACACAAAGGTCTCCAGATCGAGTTTGATAGCACTTGTTTGCAATCCTAGCATTGGTGAACCTGAGGCCAGAGAGTTACTTACTTATTCAAGTCCAGGTTGGACTACAAAAAAAGAGATGCTGTCTCAAACAAAAAGGTTAACAACAATAAATCAGGGCATAGAGATAACGAGCATCCACGCAAACAGCTAGGCATGGAAGTTTAGGCTCATATCCTGGTGCCGGAAGGCAGAGACAGGTGAATCCCTGGATGTCACTGGCCAGCCAGCTGAGAGATGAGTAGGAGATCTCTAGGTTCAGAAAGAGAAGGGAAAGGTGCAGGGTAATGAGGAAAACACCTGACATCAAACTTTGGCCTTCACACATGCACACACAGGAGTGCACACCTGTGTACCCCTACACACACACACACACACACACACACACACACACACACACACACACACACACGTATCAACAACAAAAGGATCGAAGACTCTAAATCAGCTATTGCTAAATTGAAAGATTTTATTTTTTGATATACTACATTCATGCAGCCTTGCTCAAAGTCATTGCTGATTCTCATTGATCTCGAATGCAAAGAAGCAGAGAAATGAAGTATGCAAAGGTGCTATTAACTCTCTTGGCTTTGTAGAGAGAAAATGGAGCACAAGATTTGCACAATGAGAGCCCACAGCAAAATAAAGTTGACTAAAAATTAACAGGTAAACAAGTCATAATGAACTGGGAAGCATTAAATTGTTAACTTCAAAGTCCTGGGGTTTGGGGTCTCTGGCAGATAGTTTTCTTGTGTATTTGTTTTTAATGTGTAAAGGTGTTTTGCTCTCTTATATGCCTGTCTATCACTTGCATGCTGTACTGGCTAGTTTTGTGTCAACTTGACACAGCTGGAGTTATCAAAGAGAAAGGAGTTTCAGTCCTGAGTTCAATTCTCCATGAGATCCAGCTGTGGGGTATTTTCTCAATTAGTGATCAAGGGGGAAAGGCCCCTTGTGGGTGGTACCATTCTCTGGGCTGGTAGTCTTGGGTTCTATAAGAGAGCAGGCTGAGCAAGCCAGGGGAAGCACGCCAGTAAAGAACATCCCTCCATGGCCTCTGCATCAGCTCCTGTTCGCTGACCTGCTTGAGTTCCAGTCCTGACTTCCCTTGGTGATAAACAACAGTATGGAAGTGTAAGCTGAATAAACCCATTCCTTCCCAACTGCTGCTTGGTCATGATGTTTTGTCCAGGAATAGAAACCCTGACTAAGACACATGACTAGTACCTGCAGAAGCCAGAAGAAGGCATCAGATCCCTTGGAACCAGAGTTATAGCTGTAAGCCTCTACTCGAGGGCTGCAACAATAGCCATTATCCTTAACTGTTGAGCAATTTCTCCAACCCTAGATATGTACATTTTAAACATACCTACTCTACATAATTTTTGAATCTTTACCTTAAATTTTTCATTTCTGGAATACCCCATTTTAATCAAATCAATAAGTGCCCCCCTTAAAAGGAACTTTTATGCTCTTGTAGTAATTGTCTTACTGTCTCAGCCTGCTAACCTAGGCCTAGACCTGGAAACTTCTAGCTTCCATACAATCTTATTTAGGCCTAGAATATTTCAGCCTCTGAGACTACCTGATGAATAAGCTCACCCTTTCTTGTTCTTTCTGAACTCTGGCTAGCTGGTTCAACTCAGCTGTTCAGGCTCAAACTCCTCTCCAAACTGACTGATTCCATCTAGATTCACTCTTGGCTTCTGACTTTTTGTTCTGCTTGTCCTCACACTAACTTTGGTAGCATATTCTAATCTTCTGGCTCCTTCACATTCTCTGGCTTGTTCTGTCTTCACTTGTGTCTAGCTTGTTCTCTCTCTGAAACCTGTCTCTGTACAACTGTCTGAGTAAACCACCTCTCCCCTGCCTCTGCACTGTTCTAAGCAGCTTCTCTTTCCTCTCTCCTCTCCTGACAGTTTAGCATATCCTATTCTGTCAAATATTTCTCTGATTTATCACTTTCAGCCACCCAATTAGACACCATGACTGCTTTCTTCTACACACTAACTTTACCTTTATTGTTTGGGATTACAGGTATGTACTAAAGGTGTGTCTCTATTCCAGCCTAAAGGATTTAAGGTATATGATAAGAAACACTACAACTAGAAACAGGTTTTTCCAGTAAATAACATAATCTTGGGGTTCAGTGTGACCACATATCCTGCAACACCATCCATAGGAATTCATAGGAATCAAGCAGATCCTGTTTTATTCTAACAAAGCTAATGAAAATCAGGTATTGATAGCTTCGTTTTAAAGTAAGTCACGGGGATGGAGAGATGGCTAAGCCGGTTAAGAGTGTTTGGTGATCTTGGAGAGCACTGGAGTTCAGTTCCTAACACCCACATAGGGAAGTTCAGAACTGTGGGTATCTCCAGCTCTAGGAAATCTAACACCCTCTTATGGTGTCTGTCTGGTGTCTACACACACATGTGCATACATGTAGACACATATAGACATAGATATACATAAAAACAAATCCTAAGAAAGCACAACATAACAAAACAAGCACTTCCTTCACAATCCTATGAACCAGAGTTGGATCCTAGCACCCACGTTACAGGCCAGTGTTTTGCACATACTTATAACTTCAACACAGATGGATTCTATGCACAAAAGGATTCTATCCTATTGTAGAAAGCCCATCCATGTGCATGTGAGTACACACACACACACCCACACTCATGTGCACATAATCTCAAGCAGACAGATGCACAAACACACATGAACACATGAACACATGTACATTTTAAAAAAGTAAATCACAATTAATATGAAATCTATAATTTCAAATTCTATAATGTCAAAGTTCCTGGGTTAAACATGGCAATATTTTCTAAGATTCTACAAAACAAGGTAATCTTTAGGAAAAGAAAAAGGCTTTAATACAAAATTAAAAAGAAAACATTATTTCTCTGGGCAAGTAAATTTGAGTTCATGATGACAAAGGAGTTATGCATGGTTTATTATATTTGTCTCAGTTTTTAAACATTCTATAAGCTCATTTTCTTGAACCAAACCAAACAACTAAGTCTCAGTCTCACACATTCGTGGAATTCAAGCAGGAGAAGTAACTGAATCACATGGTGTGCACGTAATGGTTGTTCACATAGGAAACAATGAAAGGATGTGGATGAAGGTAGGCTTTCAAGCCAGGAAGAACTCTCCCTTTGGTTAGTCTGGGCAAGACAATCATCACCGCTTAGAGTCATACCTGTAATTGAGACCAGCATCCCCACAGGATAGTTTCAGTATACAAGGAGTAATGTGTATGGCAATCACTTTTACAGCTTCTGTGTGTGAGCACACAGGATACTAGAGCAGATGGAGCAGTATTTACCTGCGGAAACATCCTTGTTCTTTGTAGAAGACTTTGGTCTAGTTGCCAAGCTACACTTCTGAAATGACTTCTAGTAACAATGTGATCTAACAACTCATGTGTATGTAAATATATAGGGCTGATCCTTTACTTAGTAATGGCCAAAATCATTAATAATTTGAAAGTTTTTCTCCTTTCTTTATAACTTCCTTTTTGTATCTTATTTACTTATTTATTCTTTCTTTCTTTCTTTCTTTCTTTTGAGACAGGGTTTCTCTGTAAACCAGGCTGGCCTTGAACTCACAGAGATCCACCTGTCTCTGCCTCCAGAGTGTTGGGTTTAAGTTGGGTGTGCATGTGCCTGAGGAACCTGAGGAGTTTGATCCCCTGGAGCTGGGGTTCCGGGTGCTTCTCAGCTGCTTGCTGTGGGTGCTGGGAATCAAACTCACGTCCTTTACAAGAACACTATGAGCTCTTAAGCACTTGAGTCATCTTTTCAATCATCCCCAGGCCTTAGTTTTTAATGTTCAAAAAATTAAGTGCATATTTGTGTGTCAGTGCGCATGAGTACAGTGCCCCCAGAGGCCAGAAGAGAGAATTGGATCTCCTGGAACTGGACATAGAGGGGTTGTGAGCTGCCTAAAGTGGGTGTTAGGAATTGAACCCAAGTCCTCTGGAAGACCAGCAAGAGCTCTTTCTTAATTGCTTGAGCCAGCTCTCCAGCCCCTTTATAAATCCTATCTGACTAAAATAAATAGCCATAAAGTTTTACAATGAAGTTTATATATGAGAAAACCCCTGGGGGAGCTGGACAGATGGCTCAGTGGTTAAGAGCACTGATTGCTCTTCTGAAGGTCCTAAGTTCAAATCCCAGCAACCACATGGTGGCTCACAACCACCTGTAATGAAATCTGACGCCCTCTTCTAGTGCATCTGAAGACAGCTACAGTGTACTTAGATATAATGATAAATAAATCTAACAAACAAACAAACAAACACCCCTGGTTCTTTACATATAACCATAATTAGCAGTTTGAGAAGTTTGTTATAGATTCAAAATGTTAATTAGATGTTTACTTATGTTAAGATTAAAAGATGCTCAGTAATTTCTTCATACCACTTGCCTTGTTCACTAAAAGGTAGCAAAAGAGCGCTGAATCCTCCTTTCCGAGGAGCTGGAACCAGAGCAGCTGCGAAGGCTTCAGCTCTGCCTGTAGCCACACCTTACCGCTCTCAGTGAGTTCTACTCCAGCCAGTTTAACCAGCAAAACTCCACGTGGTTCTTCTGCAAAAGTAATACAGAAAGCAATTTAGCTTCAAGGGCAGACCACAGTGCAAATTCCAGCCATTTCCCTCCAAGCCCTGGACACACAGAATAATGCATTGTAGTTATACTCAAGCTTTAAACTTGGGACCACTTATTTTTATAAAATTTCTTTTAAAATAATACAAGTATAGTCACCCTTTAATCCCAATACTCAGGAAGCAGAGGCACCTGGATCTTTGTGAGTTGGAGGCTAGCTTGGTCTACATAAGGAGTTCAGGACCAGGCAGGGCTTCCCTGTACTGAAAGAGAGAGAGAGAGAGAGAGAGAGAGAGAGAGAGAGAGGAAGGACGGACAACAAAACCCTACAAACAAACAAAAATTTCCATACAAGTATGGAACAGAGTAATTCTAAAACCCATTGATTATGCTTTACAACAGAACAGATTTAGCCAAGTTCACCTTTTGTACCATCTCAGAGCTGTTTCTATGCATAGATCAATAATGCAGCTTATGATATGGTTACAAGTAGAATTGCAGAAATTGCCTTCCTGTTTCAATGAACTTGTTAACTCATTTTTTTTTAAGATTTATTTTATTTTATTATATGTAAGTACACTGTAGCTGTCCTCAGGCACTCCAGAAGAGGGCGCCAGATCTCATTAAGGATGGTTGTAAGCCACCATGTGGTTGCTGGGATCCGAACTCATCACCTTTGGAAGAGCAGTCGGGTGCTCTTACCCGCTGAGCCATCTCACCAGCCCCTTGTTTTTGTTTTTTTTTGAGAAAGGGTTTCTCTGTGTAGCCTTGGCTGGACTGGAACTAGCTTTGTAGACCGGGCTGGCCTTGAACTCACAGATATCCACCTGCCTCTGCCTCCCGAGTGGTGGGGTTAAGGGCATGGACCACCATCACCCAGCTGTTAAGTACTTTTGAAGAAGACCAGCTTCCCATCCAAACAAAGGCTGGCTAGGTCAACATTATTACCTTCTGAAAAGAGGGTTTAATTTTTTGATTATGTGTATCTGTGTGACTATATTCTGCATGCATGTGTGAGGGTGGTCGTGGAAGCCAGAAGGAAGCATTAGATTCCTGTAGCCAGAGTTATAGGCAGCTGTGAGCCTTTCAACATGGGTCCTGAAAACCAAACTCAGGTCTTCTGCAACAGTAGGACACTCTCTTAACCACGGAGCCATAGCCCAATGATTGCTTCAAAATAAAAATTAAAATTTTTTTTCACAACTGACTTCCAAACAAGACTTTACCAATTCATAATCAAGACAACATAATATGAAGATATATATTAGTCAAATCCTAGAAAATACTTTATCAGGCTGGAGAGATGGCTCAGTGGTTAAGAGCACTGACTGCTCTTCCAGAGGTCCTGAGTTCAATTCCCAGGAACCACATGGTGGCTCACAACCATCTGTAATGGGATCTGATGCCTTCTTCTGGTGTGTCTGAAGACAGCGACAGTGTACTCACATACATAAAATAAATAAATCTTTAAAAAATATTTATCAGCTTTACTTTAATAATTACTTAATTTATTAACTAATTATTTTTTCAGGAGACAGGCCACTATGTGTTGTCCAGGCTGGCTACGAACTTTCCTAGGCTCAAGTGACCTCCTACTTGATTGTGGAACTTTGACTGTGAACCACTTTGACTAGCTTGGGATATTACTTCAGAAAAATGTTTATAACTTTACACAAAGGGATAAAAAAGTAATGTCGAAGGAAGGAAGGAAGGAAGGAAGGAAGGAAGGAAGGAAGGAAGGAAGGAAGGAAGGAAGGAAGGGAGGGCTGGTGAGATGGCTCAGTAGGTGCTATAGTTTGAATGTAAATGCCCCACATAGGCTCCTGATTTCAACCCTTAGTTTCCAGCTATTAGTGCTATTTGGGAAGGTGTTGGAACTTCTATGAGAAAGAGACTTACTGAAGGAAGCACATCACTGTGTGGGCCTTGAGGTTTTATAGCCTGGTCCAACTTCCTGGTTTCTCTACTTCCTGAGTGCCGATATAAAGTGACCAGTCAGCTCCTGCTCTGGTCATCATGTGATGTTTAACAAAGAAAAATGTGTGGTCAGCTTAATGTTTCTGGACAAGAAGAGTGCAGACAACAAAGCAGCTGTTAGAGAGGAGTGAGGTAAAGAGAACCTCCCTGCTCTGCCCCGAGACAATAAAACAGGGTTTATAAAGGGCAAGGGACCACCAATCAAAGATGTCAATCCTTGAAAATGCAAATTCATTTAAAAGGAAAAAGCCTAAACTCAGAATGCGAAAGAGGATTCCAGCTTCTGGAAAGCAACCACCTAGAGAAACGTTTCCCCAGGGTCAGTACTGAGACAGCTGTGGTCCAAGGGGGCTGGCCTACATCTCGATGTGGCTCCAGAATATGGCAATGCTATAAGTATCTCCCTCACAGTACTACTAGTTTTCAAGGAATAAATGATGAGGGAGTCATGAAGAATGGCAGATGCCAGGTACTTTGTGGCAGAGTTAGAGGCATAGCAGAAAGGTCCCAACAAGCTGCTGTGAAGCCTCAGTTGAAATGGAGACCCCAGGAAATTGAAGATGCTAGGACTGTAAGTCATCCAACAGGGAGGGCTGCAGTCTTGGAGTAGTAGATCTAGCCTAAGGCTGAGACAGGAGCTGTATGTGCTGCACGTGCCAGCGTTGGAAGGATAGGACTATCAAAGCCTTTTGAACCTAGTTGATTACATTACACATCCCAGATGGTGAACATGGAGCTGTAGAATTTGGTGTTTTCCTTTTATCCCTGCTAGAGTTTTGATTTGCTTGGGTATCATTTTTTATACGTTAGTTCTTCTCCTTGAATAGGAATGTTTACTCAGTGCTATTAGATGGTAGAATAATCTATTTGTAAATGTGTGTGTGCTCTGAGGCAGGGCTAGCTTGGAACTCACTATGTAGACCAGGCTGGTCTTGAACTCACAGAGATCACCTGTCTCTACCTCCTGAGTGCTCGGATTAAAGACATGTGCCCCCAGGACAAGCTAGTAATTTGGTTTTTTGATTTTTGTGGGTTTTTTTTTTTTAACAAGTTACATTTAATAGATGACTTGAGTTTTACGAGAGACTTTGGACTTTGAATTTCTGAACCATGTTGAGACTATTAAAGACTGTTAGAAGTTGGAATAAATGCATTTTGCATCATGAAACAGTCACAAGCCTATAAGGGCCAGCAGTGAGATGCCCTGGTTTGAATGTGAAATGTCTCCCATAGGCTCACGTGTTTGAAGACTTGGTGCCTAGCAGACAACTTTAGAACCTTTAGGAGGTGGAGAGCTGCTGGAAGAGTGTGTCACTGTGGGTGGGGAGGAGGCTTCAGCCTTGTTTGTTCATTTGTTTGTTTGCTTGTTTTTTGAAGCAAGGTTTTTCTATGTATCCCTGGCTGTCCTCAGACTTGCTACGTAGACAAGGCTAGCCTCAAACTCACAGAGATAGACCTGCTTCTGTCTACTGAGTGCTAGGATTAAAGGGCTGCCTCCACCATGACCAACTGGGCTTTGAACTTTTTTTTTTTTTTTTTTTTTTTTTTGGTTTTTCGAGACAGGGTTTCTCTGTGTAGCCCTGGCTGTCCTGGAACTCACTCTGTAGACCAGGCTGGCCTCAAACTCAGAAATCTGCCTGCCTCTGCCTCCTGAGTGCTGGGATTAAAGGCGTGCGCCACCACGCCCGGCAGCTTTGAACTTTTAAAGCTGGGTTTCCCTTTGCCTGTTCTCTTTGCTTTTTGACAGTTGATGAACCATGTCTGGCTGGCGAGCATTCCGCTTTGGCTGCCATGCCCTCCCCACCATGGCGCACTCTATCCTGTTGGAACTGTAATGGAAAATAAACCTTTCTCCTTTAAGTTTCCTTGGTCAGGTACTTTTCTCTCAGGAACATGTAAAGCAACCAAGGCAACAAGTAATAGTGCTTGCTGTGAGTCTGACAACCTGAATTCTATTTCCAGAACTACAGTGAAAAGAGAGACCCAGCTCCTGAAAGCTTTTCTCTGATCTCTACATGCATGCTCTCTCTCTCTCTCTCTCTCTCTCTCTCTCTCTCTCTCTCTCTCTCTCACACACACACACACACACACACACACACACAAAATGAAAGAAATTATATACTTAAAATTTAGAGAGAACTTACAAGAGGTTAAAAAAATATAAGGTTAATTTCATTTATTTCTAGGTGAAAAAAAAATTCTACTTAAAAAGATGTCCAGGGGGCTGGAGAGATGGCTCAGCGGGTAAGAGCATTGACTGCTCTTCCGAAGGTCCTGAGTTCAAATCCCAGCAACCACAGGGTGGCTCACAACCATCTGTAACGAGATCTGGCTCCCTCTTCTGTAATGTCTGAAGACAGCTACGATGTACTTATATATAATAAATAAATAAATCTAAAAAAAAAAAAAAAAAAAAAAAAAAAGATGTCCAAAGGCTAGTGGGATGGATGGCTCTGGGGTAAGGGCACTTCCTGCCAAGCCTGGCTTAAGTTTGAGCCCTAAGACCCACATGGTAGAAAGAAAAAATGTGAGTTTTCTTCTGCCTTCCACACCTATACTGTGGGACATACCCCTTCACAGACACACAAATAAATAAAATTGGAAGTGCAGTTTTTTTTTTCCAACTTTTATTAGCTATTTTCTTCATTTACATTTCAAGTGTTATCCAGAAAGTTCCCTATATCCTCCCCCCTCCCGGCCCTGCTACCCTACCCACCCGCTCCCACCCCCTGGCCCCGGCGTTCCCCTGTATTGGGGCATATAAAGTCTGCATAACCAAGGGGCCTCTCTTCCCACTGATGGCCAACTAGGCCATCCTCTT
>LR753346.1:1323628-1381610 GCA_902729485.2 Mus minutoides | reverse complement strand
TGTTGTATCTAGGACTTGATGTGGTGGGTGAGTTTGGGTCTGGTGATGCCAAGTACCCTTGGATTCTGTTGCTTCTGTTCTTGCGCTTTCCTCCTGCCATCTCTGCCCGAGGAGACCTGGCGTTGGTGCAGACCAGAAAGGACCTGCTGTTCTGCCCTGGGCCTTTATCAATCTCCTGGTTGATGTCTCAAGTTCCACAAGATTGGGCCGGAACAGAGGCTGTGTTCCCCTGCTCACCTCACTTCCAGAGATATCTTGGGGAGTCCCGAAAGAGCCTAAGAGAGTGCACAGAGCCTGAGGCCCGGGCCCTGAGCTCCTAATGTGGTCTTAAAGTCCTGTAGTTGCTGGGCTCAGAGGAAAGATGGCGGGGTGGCGAGTGCTCTGGCTGGGAGAGGCCCAGCCTCCGGTGGGACGGAGTTCTCAGTTCCTGCCCCTGGGGGCAACTGCTGACCCGCTGCTCCCAAAACCACCTCTGCACTGCACTCACGCGTAACCCCAATGCGATCTTAAAGTCCTGGGGTGTCCCTAGCTGTGTCCGCTGGGCTCAGAGGAAAGATGGCGCGGCGCGGGTGCTCTGGCTGGGAGAGGCCCAGCCTCCAGTGGGGTGGAGTTTTCGGATCCTGCCCGTGGGGGCAACTGCTGACCCGCTGCTCCCAAAACCACCTCTGCACTGTACTCAAGCGTAACCCCAATGCGATCTTAAAGTCCTGGGGTGTCCCTAGCTGTGTCCTCTGGGCTCAGAGGAAAGATGGCGCGGCGCGGGTGGCTGCGGAAGTGCAGTTTTAAAACAGCTTTAGACAAGGTATCATCGTGTTTCTCTGACCAGCCTAGACCTCTCTGTGTAGACCAGGATGGCCTCAAACTTAAAGAGATCCTCCTGTCTCTAGTTCCTGACTGCTAAGATTTAAGGCATGCACCACTTCACCCAGCAATGTGGGGGGTTTGTTTGTTTGTTTGCTTGTTTTGTAAATAAATCCAAATGAATTTTATTTGTGACAGTTTACATCTGTTTAGGATATATTCTGAGTAAAAATAAGACATCCACAATTATCAGAAGTAGCCCGGGCATGGTGGCGCACGCCTTTAATCCCAGCACTCGGGAGACAGAGGCAGGCAGATTTCTGAGTTCGAGGCCAGCCTGGTCTACAAAGTGAGTTCCAGGACAGCCTGGGCTACACAGAGAAACCCTGTCTAAAAAAAAAAAAAAGAAAAGAAAAGAAAAGAAAGAAAAACAGAAAGGAGCACTAGAAATTTAAGTCACAAACCATTATTATTTCTGAATATTTAAGGAATCATTTAGAGTACATTATTACAAATGAATGTCCCTACAAATATATCCTTTGTATCGCTGGTTTTTTAATAAAAGATGTTCTAAAACTCAGTTATGCTGATAATAGTAAACATTTTCCTTCAGACTTGGGTTTCTTAAAATCTCTCCCCTGAATTTCAGGCGAAGAAGCAACAGTGAGCAGGAGGTTGTGTCCTTAGCGAAAAGTGTTCGATAAAAGGAACGTGCAGTTAGATGAAGACAGAACATAAGACAGACATTAGATGATGCCGTGGAGGAAGGCAGTACATGCCTGTCATCCCAACACGCATAAGGCAGAAGCAAGGTTTAAAAATTAGATGACTGTAAGTCATTGACATCCCAATACATTCTGAGGGCTCTTCTAATGTTTGAAGATGCCAGTATCACCAATCTTCCACTAAAAGCCTCTATGGTCTTTTTAGCCTGGGCATTTCAACTGGCAGAGGCAAGATTGTCACAAGTTTTAAGCTGCCTTGGTGTACATAATGAGTTCTAGGCTAGCCAGATCTATATAGTAAGAACTTGTTTCAAAACAATAGGAAAAACATATTATTTCTATATTTATAAATCATTGCACTCATTTACTGTGTGTGTAAGCAGGTCCATGCATTGCCACAGCACACATGCAGACATGACAGGACAACATGTGGCAGTCAGGTCTTTCCTTTCATCATGTGACCTCAGAGATTAAACTCTGGTCTTCAGTGTGGTGGCAAACACCTTTACATGCTGGGTTATTTCGCCAGCCCTCGACTGTCTATCTGGTTGGGTTTTTTAGTTGATTTATTTATTTATTTATTTATTTATTTATTTATTTATTGTATACATGCACATGGAAGTCAGAGTATAACATGTGAAGTTAATTCTCACCATGTGGGTCCTTGATATTGCATTCAACTAGAAAGGCTTGGACGGCAGCACCTTAACCTACTGAGCCATGTTGCCTACCCACGATTTCTTTTTTTTTCCTATTTTTTATTGGATATTTTCTTCATTTACATTTCAAATGCTATCCTGAAAGTCCCCTCTACCCTTGTCTCGCCCTGCTCCCTAACCCACCCACTCCTGCTTCCCGGCCGTGGCATTCCCCTGTACTGGGGCATATGATCTTCACAAGACCAAGGGCCTCTCCTCCCAGTGATGGTCGACTAGGCCATCTTCTGCTATATATGCAACTAGAGACACAGTTCTGGGGGTACTGGTTAGTTCATATTGTTGTTCCTCTTATAGGGATGCAGACCCCTTCAGCTCCTTGGGTATTTTCTCTAGCTTCTTCATTGGGGGCCCTGTGTTCCATCCAATAGATGACTGTGAGCATCCATTCCTGTATTTGCCAGGCACTGGCATAGCCTCACAAGAGATAGCTATATCAGGGTCCTGTCAGCAAAATCTTGCTGGCATATGCAAAAGTGTCTGGGTTTGGTGGTTGTTCATGGGATGGATCACCCAGTGGGGCAGTCCTTCTGTGGGGATGGTCCTTCCTTTTGTCTCAGCTCCGAACTTTGTCTCTGTAACTCTTTCCATACATATTTTGTTTCCCATTCTAAGAAGGAACGAAGTATCCACACTTTGGTCTTTGCAATGTGTGCTTTGAGCTTTACTATAGTTCCCTTAATGAATGTGGATGCCCTTGTATTTGGAGCATAGATGTTCAGAATTGAGAGTTCATCTTGGAAGATTTTACCTTTGATGAGTATGAAGTGCCCCTCCTTGTCTTTTTTGATAACTTTGGGTTGGAAGTCAATTTTATTCGATATTAGAATGGCTACTCCAGCTTGTTTCTTCGGACCATTTGCTTGGAAAATTGTTTTCCAGCCTTTTACTCTGAGGTAGTGTCTGTCTTTGTCCCTGAGGTGGGTTTCCTGTATGCAGCAAAATGTTTACCCATAATTTCTAATCTCTAATTATTTTTAGATTTATTTCTGTGATATGAATGTTTTTTTGCCTTTCTAGTTCTTCAATAAATCTTTTTAAAATTTTACGATTTATGTGTGTGAATGTTCTGTCTGCATGTGTATATGTGCACCCATCCTTGGCGTTCAGAAGAGGGAATTGGATGCCCTGGAACTGGCGTTATAGATGGCTGTGAGCCATCATGACCACTGCTGAGATGCCTTAAGTCATTGCCCTAATCTCCTTAATTACCTTGCATGACAGTGATAGTTGTGTTCTAACATAATAGCTATGATATCTATTTTATAGTATAATAGTCTTTATAGCTGTTATAACTTAATAGTGGATGATAGCTGTGTTAGAATATAATAATCATGATAGCTGTTACACATATTAGCCATGATAGCTGTTACATATTATTCATGATAGCCATGATATGACAAAATAGTGCTGGGAACTGAACCCAGGAAGAGCACCAAGTATTCAAACCACTAAGTCTTCTCTCCAGTCTCCTTCAATAAATCTTGCATAGAAACACTTTTAAAAGTCCAATCCACATTGGATGGGATGATACAGAGATGCTAGAAGGTCGCAGAAAGAGTAACATGCTCCAGTAGAGAAGAAGAGCACTCTGTCAAAAAGATAGGATGTGGGTTTTACAGATGAACATAGACTCAGGGAAAGGAGAAAGTATGTCAAATGAGAGCAAGAATATGGACAGCTGGAAAACCAGAGAATGACACAGAATGGCACTGTCTCAGTGATAAGTACCATCCCCAAGGAGTGGGCTTCATCACCACACTCCTGTTTGTTCTTGGTTCATTTGTTTTGGAATAGGGTCACCCTACATATCCCTGCAGTCATGAGATTGCATCTACAGGAGAAATGTGTATGTGCTTGGGCTCTTTAATATGAAACACAGTTAAATGACAAGAAGTAGACAAACAATGTGGCTCCTACTACTCATCTAGTCTCCTTTGGCTCCCTTCAACCTTTCTTCACTACGTTTAAGCTACAGGAGGCTTCATATAAACTCCCAAAAGGTGTGGGCTCATTCCTCCCGATGTTCTTCCAGGCTAGCCCACTCAAATGCTCAGGTCTCTGATTATATAACAAGTCCTCAACGAGGCTTTCTTTGACTACTGTATATGAGCATATTTCCTTAACCCTACCGGACCTGAATAATTATGGACTCTGTCTTCATTGAGATTAGGACAAATTTTCACATGTATATTATCAATCTTCCACAAGGATTATAAGCTACAAAATTTAGAAGGGCTGCGCTTGTTCAATTCAGCACCATACAGTTATTTTAGGTCCCAGGCTATAATAGACTGTCATCATTTATGGCAAGAGCAGCCGACTGCCTAAATGAAAGACTGAGCAGTCAATTAAAACAAAGGAGAGGACTCTAGAGCCAAGCTAAATAACTTCTTGTAAATCAATCCATGGTTGAGATTTTCATAGGTTACAGAAAGTAATCAGAATTAGGATATTTTGGCTACTTTTTTTTTTTTTTTTTTTTTTTTTTTTTTTTTTTTTTTTTTTTTGGTTTTTTTCGAGACAGGGTTTCTCTGTGTAGCCTTGGCTGTCCTGGAACTCACTCTGTAGACCAGGCTGGCCTCGAACTCAGAAATCCACCTGCCTCTGCCTCCCGAGTGCTGGGATTAAAGGCGTGCGCCACCACGCCCGGCTTTTAATTTTTTTTTTTTTTTTTTTTTTAAGATTTATTTTATTTATTGTATGTAAGTACACTGTAGCTGTCTTCAGGCATTCCAGAAGAGGGCGCCAGATCTCATTAAGGATGGTTGTGAGCCACCATGTGGTTGCTGGGATTTGAACTTATCACCTTCGGAAGAGCAGTCGGGTGCTCTTACCCACTGAGCCATCTCACCAGCTATTTTGGCTACTTTATAAATAGCATCTAGTTATTAAATGCCATAACAATCACTACAGTGGTTATCCAGTTTTACAATTCTTGTTTCTTACTTACGTCTCCATGAAGATATGAAAGGTAAAGTAATCGGTATATGTTCAATTTCTAGACCACACTCAGTTATCCGCTGTAATCGGCCACGTAGTTTAACTTTCTTTCTTATAAATTCTACTGGAATATCTGAAGAGGTTGTAAATTTTGAGGTCTGTTGGTTGACAAAGAAGAAGATGTAATTTTAACTTATAATGAAAATAAAATGAAAATAAAATGTGAAGATACCCAAGCATTTAACAAGAAGACATAGCCATTGAAAAGTTTTAACTTGGTTCTTAATCTCACATTAACGCTTTAATATTTAATTGAAAGTGTTTATGGGGTCTGGAGAGATGTCTCAGCAGTTAAGGGCACTTGATACCCTTGCAGTGGACGTGGGTTCAGTTTCCAGCACCATGTTCCAGACACTCTCCTTCTGGCATCTGGCACACATACACTCACACATGCACAAACACATACACATAAAAATCGTACATAACTTTAAAAAACCATTTAAAGCACTGTATAAGAGATGGCAAATGTAAATCCCCAACGAAGCTGTGTCAAGTGAAATGACTCCTAACTGGCCAGACATGTTTTTATTTTTTTAAACTCATTTAGGAGACAAAGCAAATCCTGTTGACAAAGGCCAGCACCTAGATTTTACTCCCCAACATCTACATGGTACCCAGGGTTAGTAGCTACTTAATGCACATATCATGGCTAGCTCAGAACTTTACATTACATTGGACTTGTTTCTTTTACCAGGAAAGAATATTTAATGCTGTAGTATATTTTCTCTACAGGGGAGAAGAGCTTTATCTAAATGCTGGGGAAATTCCCAGTCATCTCTCAACCAGAATTGAATTTTTAAAATTTTCTGTTTAGTGGGGGTGTGTGTGTGTGTACACATGCTATATTCTACATGTGGAGATCAGAGGACAACTTTGTAGAGTATGTTCTCTTCCACTTTCATGTGGGCTCTGGTCTCCAAGGCTTTACCCACTGAGCCATCTCCAAGCACCAGAACTTACTTTTAATTGCAATTCAGAGGGATCACTCTGGATTTTGTGTGTATATGTGTGTATGGGGGGGACATATATAAAGTACTTACATGTATTTTGTTTTCAAATATTCATCAACATGAATGTCATAATGATATATATATGGAGATAGATAATATACATTATATTATATATTATATAATATGTAATAATATATAAAATAATGTATAATAATAAAGAATTATATAATTATAATAATTATATGTAATAGGTATTATTATATATATTCTTAGGCAGAATATCAAAAGACCACTTTAGAATAAATTGGAAAGTTGTAATCTTTCAAATTAAATAGATAATTCTATAATCTGACAGTATAACTTAAAAACAGCCACACCAGAACTCGAATGTCTATCTACATATAATAGTTTATTTACAAAACATCTGAGAAACAGTTTTGCCTAAAAGCCAAGATTTTATCTGTAACAACACCTCCCTACCCAGACAAGACAAATCCGAGGTTTGTTTGTTTGTTGTTTTTGTTTTGAGACAAGATCTCCTTCTGGCCCATGCCAGGCTGACCTGGAACTCATCAGCAATCCAGGCTGGCTAGGAACTTGCAGCTATCCTGCCTCAGCTTTCCAAGTTCAGTGACTATACTATTTTATAACAAACCAAGTCCTTTATGGAATCATTTCTTTTTAAGTCTTAAAGAAATATGATTGTGCAAATAGTCTGTCGAGTTAAGTAAGTAAAATTCTGCACATTTTTATGGCCCTAAAATAAATTCTCTGTTCTAAATCTTAACCAAGATCTTAAAGTATGTTTGTTATTCTAAAATACAATTTAAAATCTCCCAAGATGCATCCAAGCAGCCTGGAGTGAGGACAAGTCAATTGTCTGTTGCCCTTGGCGACTCACCAGTCTGATGCTCCTTATCAGCAACATCATCCCCGCTATGGCCATTCCTGTGCTGATGTTCTACAGGAAGAGAGGTAACAATTAATCCTCACCAATTACCATTTACAACAGTCACTGTACCAACTTAAAAGGAAGGAGACTGTCCTCATGACCACTAACAGTTCAAATAACACAAATGTCTCAAATGGTGGCTGGACTCTTCCAAACACATTCCTTCCTAGTTCTTCCTTAGCAATGTGGCACGCACAGGGATTTGAGCGAATGCTTTTTTACTTTGCCTGTGAATTTCTTGAATGCACCCATGGCCTAGCATTTCTAGCCTTACACTCATGGTGAATTTTGTACTTGGTAGAAAACCTTACAAATACAGCATCGTGACAAATTTATCTGGTAAGTGTTTGTATAAATGGTTGAACTTTAATATCAGTATAGTAACAATGCATGCATTTATTTGGCATGGCTTACTACTAAATGGCAGATAGCAGACTGCTCTAACGTGGCGCTACAATAGCATGTGAGCAGGCCTGGCCTTGGACCTCAGGCTGCCTTGCTGCAAAGCCTTTGCAAAGTTTAACTTCTTCCAATTCTCAACAGAATTCTTAAAGTTGTTCCTTCCAAATGCGTTGTCCTGGCTTTGGCTACCCATTTTCCTAATCGATTGTCTGTCTCTCTGTCTGCCTCCGATTTTGCTTCTGCTACGTTCCACTCCCCAGAGAATCCCTTAGGCCTCATTTCTAGAACGTCTTCTGTACCTTTCTGAAGTTGTTTCAAGATGTAGGTCCAGACTAGGGTGTTACCCACTCCCCCAGGTTTATGCAGCTCACTCTCACTCAGCTTGACGTCCACTTCTGATTTTTCTTGAACACTGTTGCCTCAAGCCTACAACTGTGCTTTAAAGTCTAATGGTCTGTCTTCAAGATCAGTCTCCAAATTTTAATGTCCAAGGGCTCTACAGCTTTTCCCAGTAAATCATTTACTACGACTGCTCCATAACAGGAACCATCACTTCCACAGGGACTTTAGCAGTCCTTTCCCTCGTAGTAGTCTGGCTGTCTAAGTGTCTCTTCTATGATTGAATTTCAGTTGTTTTGTTTTGTACTTTTGGTTTTTCGAGACAGGGTTTCTCTGTATAGTCCTGGCTGTCCTGGAACTCACTCTGTAGACCAGGCTGGCCTCGAACTCAGAAATCCGCCTGCCTCTGCCTCCCAAGTGCTGAGATTAAAGGCGTGTGCCACCTCTTGTTTCACTTAAAAAGAAAACACGAGAGGCAGGCGGATTTGTGAGTACAAGGCCAGCCTGGTCTACAAAGTGAGTTCCAGGACAGCCAGGGCTATACAGAGAAACCCTGTCTCGAAAAACAAAACAAAACAACAAACAAACAAACAAAAAACCAAAACACGACTGGGGATACAGTTCAGTGGTAAGCACTAAAGTGCTTACCAAAGTTTGAATCCCAGCCCTGGAAAAACCCATCAAGGCTCTGCTCGGTCAAGGCCTCTGGGGCTTCTCTGCTCTTCCTGGGTTTCCAGCCTGCCATACTGTACTCTTGGGCCAGCCCTGTGGTGTCCCCAGCCCTGCGACAGCCTCCAAGCCTGACCGCCGCCAACGTGTGGATGGCAAATGAGGCGATGTCGCCTCCCTGGCCCTTTCCCCCGTGGCCCAGCTGTCTTTCCGCCCCTGCGGGTCCTCTTCCAGGCCTGCCGCGATCACTCCGCTCAGGCTAGCCCACCCCGCCGGGCCGTGGCACCTGGACAAGGCGCAGATGGTTGTCAGCCCATTGCGACACCCGCGTCACCACGTTGGCCTCCCCTCGGTCGCGGTCGGGCGCCTGCGACCCGAGGCTCGCGGGCGGCCGCGCCATGTTCCTGCGTCCAGCGAGCCTTGCGGGCTCCCCCTGGTGGGCGGCAGGGGCCGCTGCGCTGCACCGCTCGGCGATCCCCGCCCCTTCTGGGCGTCTGCACCCTTGTCCTTGGTGGTACCCTGCCAGCCAGGACAGCAGAACAACACAAAATGCTGTGAAGTAGTAAGAAGTCTGTGTAAATATATACGAGTCTCTTATTCTTGCTACTTTTTCTATAAGCTTGTATTTTTATTATTTTGTTGTTTTTTTATATTTTTGAGACAGGTTTCTCTGTACAGCCCTGGCTATCCTGTAACTAGCTCCGCTGACCAGGCTAGTTCTAATTCAGAAATCCACCTGCCATATTTATGGTGCTGGAGGGCAAACCCAGAACCCTCTACACATCGGGCTCCAATCTTTGTTTCTTTACAAACAGAGTTTATGTTTATAAAGGCTGGTCTCAGCGTACTATCTTTAGCTTCCCATACAGAAGCTACTGCTGTGTTTCAGTGTGCCTGGCTCTCTAAATATTTTTAATGCCAGGAATAATAAAGTGAAGAGAGATGGAGATATACTTATTTGTTAAGCCGAAATGTGCATTGTGTAATAAATTTAACTTTGGCCCAAAGAGAGATCTGTCCTTTCCCATTGGGCCAGGCAATTCTAAAATATCTTACCCGATAAAATTATCTTTTACCCTGAGGCTTTTGAGCCAGTAAGAAATTCTAACAACCCACTTGTGGTGGGCTTCAGCTTGACCTCCAGAGGGGCTAAAGACCGATCTGTTAGTGCACAGTAAAAACTCTACACACAGGTGCGGGGAAGCATTACTGATTGTTGAACATGGTTGTTGAAAGGAGTTCGTGTTGCTCAGGACTTCACGAGTGAACATGTTTTTTAAAACCAATTACCCCACCTGAGGGTGTCCTTGGACACTCCCAAACTCTACAGTTGGTATTAGAAGCATTAGAAGTCTTGGGACTGGGGCTGGTGAGATGGCTCAGCGGCTAAGAGCACCCGACTGCTCTTCCGAAGGTGATAAGTTCAAATCCCAGCATCCACATGGTGGCTCACAACCATCCGTAACGAGATCTGACGCCTTCTTCTGGAGTGTCTGAAGACAGCTACAGTGTACTTACATAAATAAAATAAATCTAAAAAAAAAGAAGTCTTGGACTATTGTTTAACTCTGTATGGCTCATTATATTATCACCTCTATTTAAATATAATGTTTAAAATGTTACAGGAGAACTTTCCTAATGTGTGAAGCCCTGGGCTAGATCTCTAGCATTGCAAAAATATAAAATATAAAATAAAAGTCCAATAAACTTACCTTACAGAAATCAAATATATAACATTGTGAATTAGTCTTTCCACACCCCATAGTTTTATGAATGACAGTAGCATATCAAACTCACTTTGATGCCTATGTTATTACTTGTTTACATGATGTGCACACACAGGTACACAGGTCAAAAGCACCAGAGAGGAAAGGAAGACATTACTCCTATATTTTTGTAAATGGACAGCAGGAAAATAGTCCATTAAGGCTTTGAAGTATCTAGTTGTACTTTCATATCTACAGGACTAAGTCATCGTGGGTATGTCCCTCTTGAGTTCCAAGAACTGCTCGGAAAGTTAGAAAACAAAGCTGACTAACCTCATCTCGAAGATACTGCAGTGAGCTCTAACCGGAGCTTTAATTTCCTGTGGAACCCCTGTCGGCTATCCATACCTCAGGCCGCGTCTTTCCAGCACTTCCTGCTATCCTCACTCTCCACCCCCCACCCCCCACCCCACCTTGGTCAGGGATCTTTCTCAGGACCTCTCGCTGCCTTTGCACGCTTCTCCAAACTCACCTACACGCCCCCATTTCTTTACTTTCAATTTACTTCCATCAAAACTCAGAATCTGACTTTTAAAAATACTTGTAAAATTTTTAAATCACGGTCTCTGTGTGGACGTGTGCAGACACATGTGGAGGTCCGGGATTCCGCTGGAGCTAGAGGTAGCCACCTGATGTGGGCGCTGGGAACTGATTTCAGGCTCTCTCCAAGGGCAGCACGTGTTTTTTAACCACGTCAACCTCTCCCAGTTTTGATCTCTTCTTTATTGGGGTCTGGAAATTGCCAGACAAACTATACATACACCGATTTTAGTTAAGGAAAAGGAGTTTATTGAATATGCAAAATAATATTGGACCACAAGAGGGAAAAAAAAACTAATTGTGGCACACTAGTCTGTCCTCAGGGCAGGTTTGGATTTTTTAATTTTTTTATTTTTATTAGATATTTTATTTACATTTTAAACGTTATTCCCTTTCCTAGTTTCCTCCAAAAATCCCCTATCCCCACCCCCACCCCCTGTTCCCCAACCCACCCAATCCTGCTTCCTGGCCCTGGCATTCCCCTGTTCTGGGGCATAGAACCTTCACAGGACCAAAGGCCTCTCCTCTCAGGGTAGGCTTTTTATATGAGAAACCAGGTTCAAAACTTTAAAGGGCAAGGAGGAGAGCAGTTGGCTCACTAGGCAAAGTATTATCAGCTAACCTTTTAGCTGACTGGTCCTGAGTAAGGTAAGGGGAGTGGTAGATGGGTGGTGAACAAGGAATTTCAGAACACTGAGCTAACAGAGCGTGAGTAGTATAATCATAACCTTTTGGCTTAATAGTAGCATCCTTCAGTGTCAGCCACAAAAAAACAGTGAGCTCAGCCCAGGAAGGGCTGCTGGTGGTCAGCTCTGGCTCAAGATATTATAGAGATAACAGTTCTTGTTGACCTTTGATTTGATGAGTCCTACGTACAGCTTTGTGGAATTTCTTAAGATTAACAAACCTCGTACAGAACATTCAGAACAAAACAGGGTATGTGATCTGCATGTCCTTGTGCCAAGACACTTCCCTGTGCCAATGACTGGCAGGCATGTTACAGCAACAATATGGAGAAGCTGGCAGGCACAGCACAAAATGGCTGCAGCTATCCTAGGAGGTTCAGACCATAACATTTTTTCCATTAACATTTTATTAAATGTTCCCACACTTTCCAAATTCAAATGATGATGTCTCTTCTAGTTAAAATTGATCAATAAGCAATTTGACTAGAAGTTCACCCTTGCAGCTAAAGATGTAGCTCAGTTGGTAGAATGCTTGCGCTGCCATCCAAAAGCCCTAGGTTCAGCCCCTCGTGCATAAAACTAGTTATGTATGTGTAATCTAGCAAACTAATTTTCTCCACACAAAACCAGGTATGTGTAATCTTGGTACGTGAGAAGGGAGAGTTCACTTTTCAGTGACTATTTTAAATGCAGAATAAGGTTATAAATCAAAGGATATAAACTGGGGATTGGTATATTGGTTTAAGAATGAGGGATGCAAGCTTGCCACTGTTTAGGAGCTAATTTAGATGGTGCAAAAGAGGCTGTGATAGGGGACAGGTGAGCTGGCAATAGAGCAAGCAGCATCAGCAGCTCGGTACCTGCACAGAGGGACGTAGCTGGGACTGACTCTACTAGCAATCTGTCCTTAGAAAAATCACTTAAGTTGGTTATGTGGCACACACCTTTAGTCCCAGCACTTGGGAGTCAGAGGAGTTTGAGGCCAGTCTGGCTTACAAATAAAATTTCAGGATAGCTTGGGCTACAAAAAGAAACCCTGTCTTGAAAACAAAACAAAACAAAACAAAAAACCCCCCAAAACCAAAGAAACAAAAGCAAGCAAGCAAACAAAACACTTACCTTCTTGTGAGCCTGCTTTTTGTGCAAAGCAAGATCTACCAGATTCCTACCTTTCACAATAATGGATCCTGTTGACTCATTTATATGAGGAGTTTTGAATGGTTATCCTGAATAAAGTACTCAATTTTGGCTGCTACAGCACTCCTGGAACCTGTAGTGATGGCCACAGTAGACAGGTCTAGTGCTCAAAGCTTTGTTTGTTTTCTTCCATTTAACTTTTTGTAGTGTTGGGGCCAAGCTAGTAATTGAAAGCTGTTAATCTTTTATAGATTTATTTATTTTTATATATGATGGTGCTTTTCCTACATGTATGGATGTGCACCAAGTGCTTGCAGCGCCCAGAAGAAAGCAACACCTTTCCTGGGACTGGAGTCACAGAGTGATGTGAACCACCATATGGACGATGTGATGGAACCTAAGTCCCCTGGAAGAGCAGTCAGTGCTCTTGACTGCCCACCTACCCCGCCAGCTCCCACTGCTAATTTTAAAGAAGTACTCATAGGATATGTTCTTTAGTTTAACTTGAGCTCACAGCTCTCCTTTAACCTGGGAGTCTCTTACTGCAGGTAGTAAGCAGAATTATGGTGGGAAGAATTTGTTGAGGTATTTGGTTTAGATTATGGAGAATAATTTCAGCACTCAGGAGACACTATATGTCCTTTAAAAAAAGCAGTTTTCATTTTCTGATTACACTTTACAGGAAATCTACATACTTGCAAAGATAAAAAGGCAGAAGATATAGATAAAAGGCAGAAGAGCTGAGAAAAAGGAAGAACTATCATAGGGCTGTTATGCAGTTCTAGATGGAGAAGAAATTAGCAAAACTACTTTGGCCATAAAGAACTAACAACTTTAAAAATTTTTTAAATAAGAAAAAATGGTGAAGTTGATCAATTAATTTTTATAGTGATAAATATTGAAATATACTATCTACTTGGGGCTGAATATTTGGCTCAGGGGTTTCAAGCACTTGCTGCTCTTACAGAGGACCAGGGTTCAATTCTCAGAACAAACATGGCAGCTCACTCCTCTCTGTAACTCCAGTCCAAGAGGATCAAATAACCTCTTTTAGCCTTCCTGGGCACCAGGCATGCACATAGTACATATATGTACAGACATGGATACAAAACACTTATAAGCATAAAACAATAAGTAATCATAAAAGTAAATAATAATCACATACACTATAATCTTTATTCTTTTGTCTCTAGAAGTTTGGCCTACAAATTGTCCCTTTCTCCTTTACATCCTGTGCCCTTATTTCCCTGACTCACTAAATTTAAGACAATACTCAGTTTCAACTGCTTAGAAAAACACTTGTATAGGAACAGTCCCTAGCCACACTCATATAGCCGTTGTCTTGTTTCCTAGAGGTAACAAATCCCTTACAACTCATCTTCACAAATTCTGAACTGCGTTGTTCCTTTTCCTTTTCTAAAGCTACCATTATAGTTTATTCCTTGGCTGTTATTCTCTTTTAGAGCTTGCAGTGGCACACGCCTGTAACCTCAGCACCTGGGAGATGAAGGCAGGAGGACTGAGGTAAATTTGAGGCCATCCTGGGCTACACAACATGACACCATTTCAACAAACCAAGAGTAAGTATTATAGTTTAGGGTAGAAGGTAAGTCCTTGGCCTTTTTCTCACCAAAAATTACTAACTTGAGAACTAGAATGTTCTTTTAAAAATATGTATAAAGGTGTTTTGTCGTGACTTCACCATTTCTTCATCTTAGTTTGTCTATATGCAACTGTATATGTTTGTGTGTATGTATACTTGTACATGTGTGCAGATCCTTAAGGAACACTGAGATGCTGGATGCTTGGAGCTAGAGTTACTAGGGGTTGCAAGCTGCCAGACCGTGAGTGCTGTGATCTAAACTCCAGTCCTCACTATTAAGCAGCAAATGGTCTTAGCTACTGAGTTATCTTACCAGCACCTCTTCATCTTCTTTGAAAACCCAGTTAGTGACTGGAGAGATGCTCAATGGTTAGAAACACTTGTTGCTCTTGCAAAGGGCCCAGGTTTGGTTCCCAGCACCCAAATGATGGTTCACAATCTTCTAACTCTTGTTCTAGGAGATCTGATGCCCTCTTCTAGCTTCTGAGATCATCAGATACACAATAATTGTACATATATACAAACAAAACTTCATGGACATAGAAGCAAATAAAATCTTCTCTTTTTAAAATCCAGTTATCAGGGCTGATGATGTGGTTCAGTGGTCTCACATACAAGAGGCTCTGAACTTGACCTTGCTATTCTCTCCTACTGTGTGCTGCCCTTCTCCTCTCCACATCAAAAATCATCAGCTATTTCTTTCTGGTTTTGTATAAAATTTCATTCCTTGACTCACAGAATTGGCTATCTCCGCACAAAACTGTTGTATGTAGCTTTTGCTACCCTGCCTAAGCTCCAGCATTGAATGGGCTGTGCTACCAGCCCCCACCCAGATTCCCCTGAATCCATGCATAAAAAACACAGACAGCACACATTGCTCAATTTGAATTTGCCTTTCTGGCACAATTGCTGGGTGTTACTTATCTCCCACCTGGAGAAGTGTGCCCTTATCAATGCTCTTAGCTCCATATCTCTTTACCTGCTTTCAACTTTAGTTGCTCAGTTACATCTAGTCCCAGGTAAACACTCCCAACTACCTGATTATAGGAGTAGCCTGTGGTCACTCCAAGACCTCAAAAGGCTGGTCACCTTTTCTCCCTCAGAAACATGGTAAACTGTCTCTCCTCTCTTCTTGCATCTGTCACCTGCCTCCTGGGAACCCAGAAGGCCTGCCTATTCCTTCTGCCCAGCAATTGGCCCATTTCTTTACTGATAGATCAAGAACCAATTGGAGAACAGGACCTTAGCATCAGTACCACCCCTACATAAGACTTCAAAATTTTGTCTCTACTCTCAGCTCACTACTAAGATATTAACTTAAAACATTAAACCCATGTGAATGTCTTACATTAACTTACTCTGAAGTCAGATATGGTGGCTTCTGCCTGTAATCTAAGCACTTGGGAGAATGAGGCCAGAGGATTGTTTTGAGTTTAGGACCATTTTAGATAGAGCATTCCAGAACAGTCTGGGCTATAGTACAATACTTCTCTTTTTAAAAAAGTAGATAGATAATAAATAATACTTTAATAGTCTGTTTCATTTCAACTAGGAGAAAGCTAAAGTTAATGGCTTAAAATTAATTTGGGGGTTTGGGTGGGTATTGAGACAGGTGTCTGTGTAGCTCTTGCTGTCCTAGAAATCATTATGTAGACCAGGCTGGCTTCAAATTCAGAAATCCACCTGCCTCTGCCTCCTGAGTTCTGGGATTATAGGCATGTGCCACCACCAACACTGGCTATCTCTTCCTCCCCCAGCCCCAGAGACAGTCATATTCATGTAACTTCTGCTTCTCCTCCTGTCTCTGCCTCCTGGGTACTTGGCTTTCATGCATACACTAATATTCATCTTTAAAATATCTGTTTTAAAGATATATAATTACACTGTCCTAAAAGTTCACACAACATTTCTGTAGCAATGACAGAATCATTGGTTCACCAAGACCAATGTTTCAATAAGAGCCATACCAATCTTTCAGAGTGATAAAAACCTACATATATTAGTAGTCCATATGGACTTTGGATAATAGGTGAAGAGTCCCAAAATATGAATCTGGGTGGTTATATTTGGCAGCTGTATAGAAGCCCTAACCTCTTCCAAAGAGAGGAAAAGAAATCTTCGTTCTTAGTTGAAACCAGATTATCCTAGGGTGCTGAGTCCTGCTTGGCCACGTGTAAGTGATGGCACGACATGGTTCCTGCCCCTGGAACAGAGCCAGCAGGGCGTGGGTCCCCTCAAGTGTGGATGGCTACTGTGGGTTAAAGGCTTGTTTGTATAACAGTGTACATATTTTCACATTTCTCTTTTCAGAAGGCAAGGGCATCTCTGTATCTCAGCAAAATGGTGGAAAGCTGTGACCATCAGGACAGCCCTTAAGGGTTACGCAAAATATAAGGATGTAATATAAACTGCATAAGGAGCTTCACAGATCTAAAGGAAGAGAGGCAGCGACACTATGAGTCAACTTGTCAGAAAGATACTAAGGGAGGAGATGAAGAGATTCAGGGAATGGTGATCACAGGGCAATATTCCACTGTGAGTCTGCATTTCCACCTTGCCACTCGGGTGTCGAACCACTTGCTGGCACACTGCTCAGGGTAGGCAAAATGCAGTCTAAGATAGGGGTCCCAGCCCATGTTTTTCCAGGTGAAACCAAGCAGGGGGCTGGGATAGAGGAGGTTCTCATGTTCCTGGGCACCCAGAAGCCAATGAGAACCATGAAGCGTTGAGACTCCCTCCCTCCACCACACCCCACCCCACCCCAGTCCCCCAGCAGTTCCTGATAAAAGAAACAGTCATTGCTTGTCCAAACTACCTTTATTCATGGCAGATGAAAATATCTAAGACTTACTCAGGGTGAACAGAGTAAATACTCTTTGCAGGAAGGAATATTCAGGAAGAGAGAAGTTCAGTGGCTAAACACCTGGTTCCCTTCTAGATACCTCATTAGCATGAAGAACCCTAAGTTCTATGCTATCCGACCAGTTGTCATGGTCTTCTTAATGGGGTATCGTGGTCACATACTCCAGGACAGGAAATCTGGTTGGGAGCTAGTTTGATCTCCTACCATTCTCAATTATAAATTTTGTCAGGGTTCTAAACTTTGCTACTACCTTACCAGTTCCATCTGGTGGCATGGTCCACTACGTCACATCCCACCTATCTAAGTTGTAATGTTTATATACAATAAATCCTCTTTGACTGAGTTGTGTGGCCTGTCAAAATCCATAAACTGAAGTCTTAACCCTCAATATCACTGCATTTAGAGATAGGGCTTTAAAGAAGCTAAGTTTAAGGGGGTAGGGAGAATAAGGATAAGCCTTGACCACTCAGAACCATTCCAAGAGGAAGAAAAACCAGGATCACTGTATACAGTAGAAGAGGGCTGTGTGGAGACACATTGGGAGAGTGACTCTCAACTACTCTCCACTAAATAAGACCTCAGGTTGAAACTGCTGCCAATACCTTAATCTTGGATTTTCAGCCTCTGGAATGAAAGAAAACCAATTTCTCTCAAGCTATCTAGTCTGGGTACTTTGTTATGAATTCTATTGTAGTTTGAATCTGGAATATCCCTTTTGGGATGTTTTTGAGTTGGCCCCCTACTTGTGGTGCTATTTTGCATGCCATGGAAGCTTTAAGAGGTAAAATGTGGCTGGTCGAAATGAGTCACTAAGGTCTGAGAGTTTTACTGTTTCTGGTCCTGACCCGTCATGCACTTTCTCCTTCCTGTCTTCTGCTAGGTAAACAAGGAACTATATGGTTCCTACAGCAAGATTGAGGCATCCTGCCTTGTATCCCAACTGTGATGGACTAATAGTTTTCCAAAAGAGCAAAGCAAAAACACTCCCATGGACTCTTGCCAGGAAATGTGTCACAGTGAAGGTAGAAGCAACACCTCACCTCCCTAGAGATGTAACACATTCTGCATAGTTTCTCACATTTCCTGAGATCTAGCTTCCAAGGCTTCTCTTTCAGCACAGCTTCTACTATGTTGAAAGTCTCCCTTTCCTTCCTGAGTGATGGGATTAAAACATATACCACCATGCCCAGCTCACCTTCTTTTTTCTCCTTTGAGACAAGATGGTATAAATAAAGCCCATATATTTACCATACATTTTGATGAAATTCATAGAGACATTATATAAAAAAAATGCCTGGATTAGTGGTGTGCAGTTTTAATCTCAGCACACAAAGGTAGGCGAGTGTGAGTTTGAGACCAGTCTGGTTTACAGAGAGTGTTCCAGGAAATCAGAGCTGCACAGTTAAGCCCTGTCTCAAAGCCTTGAGAGCATGCAGAGCATGTAGCATGCTGGAAACTGCTGTTGTACTTGTTTCTAATTCTCCCAGTCTAGCAAGTCTCAACTGAACCTTATTCTTTACAAATGAAAGCATATGTTTTAAGAAACAGAAATGCTTTTCCTGATTTGGCATAAAGTAATTATAAGAATATTTACTAATAAAATGCTTAGTTAAGATTAAGGAAAAAAAATAATCTCCCACAGAGTGATTTAATTTGTCAAAGGCACACACACACACACACAAAAATCTCTTTTTTTTTTATTATATATTTTCTTAATTTACATTTCAAATGCTATCCCGAAAGTTCCCTCTCCCCTCCCCCCGCCCTGCTCCCCTGCCCACCCATTCCCACTTCTTGGCCCTGGCGTTCCCCTGTTTTGGGGCATATAAAGATTGCAATACCAAGGGGCCTCTCTTCACAATGATGGCCGACTAGGCCATCTTCTGCTACATATGCAGCTAGAGACACGAGCTCTGGGGGTTCTGGTTAGTTCATATTGTTGTTCCTCTTCTAGGGTTGCAGACCACTTCAGCTCCCGGGGTTCTATCTCTAGCTTCTCCATTGTGGGCCCTGTGTTCCATCATATAGATGACTATGAGCATTCACCTCGGTATTGGCCAGGCACTGGCACAGCCTCACACGAGACAGCTATATTAGGGTCCCTTCAGCAAACTCTTGCTATCCTATGTGATAGTGTCTGAGTTTAGTGACTGATTATGGGATGGATCCCCCGGTGGGGTAGTCTCTGGATGGTCCATCCTTTCGTCTTAGCTCTAAACTTTGTCTCTGTAACTCTTTTCATGGGTATTTTGTTTCCTATTCAAAGGAGGAATGAAATATCCACACACTGGTCTTCCTTCTTGATTTTCTTGTGTTTTGCAAAATGTATCTTGGGTATTCTAAGTTTCTGGGCTAATATCCACTTATCAGTGAGTGCATATCCAATGACTTCTTTTGTGATTGGGTTACCTCACTAAGGATGATATCTTCCAGATACATCCATTTGCCCAAGAAAAATCTCTCGTTTTAAAACAACAGCTTTGAGATTTATAGTGTTACTCATTTAAATTTTATTTGATTATAAGTTTACATTTTCTTCTCATGGTAATTAAAAAAAAACTCCAGTAAGAATGACATTAAATTTTTATTTTTACAGCTCAGCCATAATCACAAACCCACCACAAACTTGGTCCCCTCATTAGTTGTCTGTGTGTCATGACGTATTTGTGACAAAATCATATGTAAACCTAGGGCAAGAGTTAACAAAAAAATCACAATAGCTTCCCCAAAAGGGAGGGAGAGATAGGGAAATCAATAAATTAAAAACCATAGCTCTCATTTTATAAAAAAATAGTTTGGATAATCTTTTTTATAAATCTTTCATGCTTACAAAAGCAAAAAGTACATTCAAAATAGTTATTTTTAACAGATTCCTTTGTACAATGTGGTTATAGTCAGAAAAACAACTCAATGTTTTAGTAGTCTACATTTTCTTTCAATCAAATTCCACATACATTTTTACAAATTTACAATTCAAAGTGAGAATTAACTTCTAATAAGGTTAAACTAGTTAGTGCGAACCTGAATATTAAGCTTTGCTCCACTTGATACACTGTACCAAAATGTTAAATACAACTCAGTGACAGGCACTAACAATACTTGACAGCATGGTGACCACCCATGACCATTCCACTGCAGCTTAAAATATGCTTTGGTCAGTAAACTAACAGAAATCAAGTAATAAAACCAAAAGGGCTATTTCCTAGCCTTAAGTAAACTTGAAACACATTGATAAGGCAAAGGAAAATATAATCAAACATACAAATAAATCTGTACTTTTCAACTATTTGGCATTTTAAATTAAAAATTTCCTAAAACGATATTTTATACTCCTACACACTGCTTATTACTGCTTTCTTGATAAAACTAAGCTACAGTTACCTTCTAGAATGTCCAGTAATGGTGGCATCAGTTGTTCCTTTTACACTTCCATGAGGATGGTCCTTCATCCTGTAACTTTTTAAATTTTGGACCAAGAAAGAACCACCAACCAAAGCCAATGAGAACACAGATAATGGATTCCACATAATAACCATCCAGAGCTGTAACACAGGAGCCTCCAAGTTTTGTGCAAAGCTATAAAAATAAAATTATAACAAATATTCTATAACTTTTTTTTCTTATTGCTTGCTTTATAGAGACAGGATCTCAGATGGCCTAAGCTAGATTCAAACGATGTACCTAAGGATAACCCTGAACTTCTGAATCTCTTCCTTCCACCTCTAAAGTGATGGGATTATAGGCATGCATCACAAAGCTTGATTGTAGGTGTACATCCCAGAGTTCTGTGCATGCTAGGTGAGCATTACACCAACTGAGTTATATTCAGGGCCCATATTCTGATTTTTTATATGAAAACATTCAATAATTAATGTTTCTATTTTGTAATTAAAGAGATTAATCACGTACATTTTGAGAAAATATTTCAATATTTTATCTATTGCAAATGGTAAGATAAATTGAAGTCTGTTTCACTTTTCTTGGTTTCAGACCAGGTCTTACTATGTGGCTCAGGCTTTTCTGTAAAACAGACTGGCCCCAAATTCACAATTCTCCTGCCTCAGGCTCCCAAATGCTAGGATTATAATCAAATACCACTGACTGACTATGTTCATAAAACTTAATTTCTTCAATGGTACAAACAGGATTAAAAACAATTTTGAGCACTTACTACAAATAATAGTGATTTTCAAAATGGATTTTTTCATATTTGAAACTGTGAAATTACCAATGAATTTACTATAGAAGTAGGCAAAATTGTTTGTTTTTTCTGAGAAAGGGTTTCACTGTGTAGACTGGCTAGTCTGACTAATTTTATGAAGACCAGGCTAGCCTGGGACTCATAGCGAGAAGCATGCCTCTGCCTCAGCTTATCTGGCCCAAGAGTAACATTAATTTGCAGTAATTTGCCAATGAATCATTCTACACTCATCTTTAGCTGCAGCTGCTGTGTTTAAGAGCCAGTGGAGTCCCTTTCTTAGCACTCTAAAAGTTAGCTATTATGTTTACAGTTGTATGCAGTGGAGTGACTCGTGGTATGGGAGAATGTCTTCCTTTGCTGAGAAGCACCTTTACTAAGCTAGTCTTACTGATATTAACTTGTAATTACTCTTAATTATGGTAGAGCTAAAATAATGTATTTCCATATGAGAAATATGGGTATGTATGATTTTTAGATACAGTAATCATATCTTAAAACTTATTCATGGTTAACTAAAACTAAAACTCACTTACTTCAATAGCATCAGGTGTCCGACAATTCTGGTTTGAAGCTCCTACACATTCCTTCACTGTGAGGGGATCCACTAGCCAAAGAGCCACTGTAGAAGGCCAGTTTCCTCCCAGATTCGACACAGTATTTAAAAGGGTCATGTATGTTCCCCCAATAAGAGGATCACTGACCTTGGCATTGAAAGCCATTATCGACACATACATGCTGTACAGAGTGACCTGCGAGAAGAAGGAAACATTAGAAAGTTGGAAGGAGATTTTCTTTTCTTCTTTTCATTTTTCTTTTTTTTGGGAAGAGTATTCAGGATTAAGCACGGGGGTGGGAGGTGGGGGGTGGGGGGCATCAAGCAAGAAGCATAAACTTGAGAGCCCTGTTTTCTGATATCAGAACTTATGAACAGGCTTATAAAACTGTGCTTAAATTAGGAACATCAAAATCATAAAAATTAAAATTTCATAATTTTTACTGAACTCAATTCAACAAACATTTGAGTATACACTATAAGCAATACTTTAAGAATATGATACTATAAGGATGAATTTTAAAAATACTGTTCTTCTCTTGAATGTAGTATATGCTGGAGAAACTAGAAATAAAGAATTAAGATGAGTAAAAGATTTATTCTACTATATACAGTCAAAGAAGACTGAAGAGAAAGTAAGAGGTAAGGGGCATGAAGGGTGCACACAGTAAAAAGCAAAGTTCCTATGTGTTCTGCACCTAAATATATATTTATATATACATATATATATCTTCATTATAGATGTAAATATAACAAAACATGGATATATAGTTATATTTCTAAAAATAGTTATAAATGATATTGAAGAATATCATTTCAAAATTTATAACACAAACTAGAGAGATAAAAATTAAGAGACAAGAATGGAGACAGACATCTTTAATCCTAGTACTGAAGAGAAAGAGGCAGGAGGATTTCATTTTTAAGGTTGGTCTGGGACACTGAATCAAAAATAACAAAAAAAAGGGGGGGTAAAAATTAATTAATCCTTCATTAGAAAGATAAAAATTATTTCCACGATAATATCCGTCTTAGCAGTGTTCTGTGATGTGTTTATAAAAAAGGAATTCCAAAGTGAATGCAGAGGCAGGAGGGAGCAGCTCACTGCTGGAGCAAAGTCACATTAAACTCAAGGATATCAAATTCCATAAAATTCAACAAGTACATGGTAAGCTTTCTGATAACTTTAATACATAAATTCCACAAATAGCAATGATTTTGGCCTGACCTTCTCAGTTACAGTTTCTCAGTTACTTCTCAACACTTAGGACAGTTGCTTTCACACAAGACATCAGAAATGATGGCACTGCTGCCACACACCATGTGTCATGCGTCATCCCTCATGTCTACAAGGCCTTGAACCCTTTTTTCCTTAAGGCCTAAGCTTCTCTGATTACACTTGAGAAGTTCTTCAAGAAGAGCAAAAGCTAAAGAGAAAAGCCTTTGGACTATAATAATATAGTCCATACATTTCTTTTCCTGGGTCAACAGTGAAGCAGTAAATGAACCAAATGCTTCTTTTTAATTTTTATTCTGTACCTAGCATTAACTTTGTGAAAAACATAAAGGAAAATATATTTGACACACTGGCTTTAATAATTTTAAAAACATATGGCTGATTACATATGATAGACCAAGGAATTCTCTTTTATTGTTTTTGTTAGTTTCGTTTTTTGAGACAGTCTCATGTAGCCTAGGCTAGCCTCCAATTCACTATCCAGCTAATACTGCCCTTGAACTCTAGATCTTTCAGCTTCCACCTCTAAAACGTTGGGATTACACGTGTGGTATTACCATACCTGGATTCTAAATTATTTAACTGTGTTGGGAGGAAAAAAAAAACTGTTTAGACTGTTAAGGTTTCAACCAAAACCCAAGAAGTTTATATCTTACTTTCAAAGATTTAGATGAGGTTCTATTTAAAAATTCAGTGACTCTCTAATATATATTAGCAATGTTACAGTTGAGTACCATTTACTTTTGTCCCTTATATTTAAAATCAAAACCCTCTTCTGAAACAGCCACTTAAGTGCGGTTAAAGCAGAGTAATCCCTCCCTTTGTGGACTGGAAGCACTTGTAACACAGAAAGAAAAGGCAGTTTATCATATACTGCCAAAAAATCTTACACTAAGCTTTTTAATACAACATCTAAGTCAAAGATTACAACCATCTCTCTTATCTTAAGAAAAGACAATAAAAATGAAAGGAAGAATCTAACTGTGAGCCAGTTGTTTACACCTGTCATCTCAGCACCTGGAAGACTGACTGAGTCTTCAGGAAAATCAATGGGAGCTCTAGTTTCAGGCCAGTGTCAGCTATGTCGGGAGTTCAAAATAAACAGAAATAAACAGACGTTCCTCCCCGACATCTAAGAACAGACCAAGGCATACTTAGTTAGCAGGAGGAAACTTAGCTGGAATATATTTTTAAGTATAATAAATTTGTAATAAATGAACAATTTAAAGAAACATTAGTGGATAAATAAACTTAAACTCATTTTTAACTAACCCTCACAAAGTTGAAAGACATTTGACAAGTTCACCATCAAATTACTTTGTCTAACTCATATGGAAATCTTCAACTTCATTAAAGTAGCTGTGAAAATGTTTCTTCAGGGACTAGAAGATAGCTAGGTATGTAAGAAAGCTTGCACAACCACCACGGAGACTTGAGTTCACCATGAGTGAGTGAGTGCCTGTAACTCCAGCTTTTGGAGCAGAAACAGACAGATCACCAGAGAGCTCACTGGCTCGCCAGCCTGGTGAAAATGGCAAGCTTCCAGTTTACTAAGAAACCCTGTTTCAAGGCAAGAAGAAGAGCAATAGAGTAAGACAGCCACCATCCTGCTCTGGCCTTTCCGTTTGTGCCCAAGGGCCCACATACTTATATTTCACCCAGTGCTTCACCTCAGCTTACCTGATGTAGTGCATAGCTCAGCAGCACTATAACATAGTAATATATAGGGAATCCTCCTTGATGCTCCACTTTAGGGGTCCACCAAACAAGCAGGGCATATTCTAATCCAAGCAATAATCTACAGAGAGAGAAAAACACTGAGTTGACATCCACTTTAGGTTAAAGAATAACCTGTATTAAAAATGGGTAGACCCAGGCATGGCGTCACATGTCTTCAAACTCAGACTCAGGAGGCAGAGGCAAATGAACCTCTGAGGCCAGCCTGGTCTACACAGTAAATTCCAGAACAACCAAAACTACATACTGAGACACTGCTTCAAAATGACAATAATAAAACAAAAATACTGCCCCTCCATCCCCCCCCCCCCCGCCAACAAAAAGATGTGCTAGAAGACTAAAAAGAGAAAACATACACCCAAGTGACACTGACACTGAGGATGTGCATGCCTCCCCAGTTCCGCCTACACACACACTATCTACCCTGACATGCACTCTTCTAAAGACAACTTGCCAGTTAGCAGGTTCTGTAGTTACCTGTAGGGCATGGCTTTGTAGAATATGTTCAGAGGCTGGGGACCTGCAGTGTACTTGCTGATGAGGAGTGGCAGGATTATCTGCAGAGGGACCATTGGGACAGCCAGTAAGGCCAGGTGCTCTTTAGGCACTCCTTCTTCCACCAGCTTCAGGCCTGTCACAGCATCGGCTGCTGAGAAGCCAATCTGCAACATAGAAGAGACGTGGCTGAGCTTCTGACACACGGCTGCCTTGTCAGAGCACCTGCAATCCTACAGACCTTCAATTTCATCATGGTCCCATCAGTCACACGTGCATGGATGCCAAGTTAGAAGAGGGATATTTTGCATTATGGTTTACTAACATTATGTACTGAAAACAATAGAAAATGCAATATTGGTACAACTGTAGATAGTTTTAATTACTAAATTTTCACTTTGAAAAAAATTAAGCCAAGGCCTTTAATCCCAGTGTTTAGAAGGGGCAGCAGCTGTGAGTTCTAAGCCATCCTCATCTATACAGTGAGTAGCCTGGGCTACACTGTGAGACCCTGTCTGAAAAAAGCAAAACAAACAAACAAACAAACAAAACCCAAATATACAACAACTAAAAGACAAAATGAAAAAACAAAACCACCACCACCACTACCACCAAACCCCAGTTGGCTGAAGTGGCAAACCTTTAACTGCAGCATTTAGGAGGCAGAAGCAGGTACTTCTCTGTAAATTCGAGGGAGGTCAGGCCGGTCTACATAATGACTCTAGGATAGTCTGGGCTATGTAGAGAGACCCTGTCTTCAAACCAACAAAATAAAAGCCAACTAAGCAACAGCAGCTCAAACTACAAGTTAACATTTCACTCACTGCTCTGTAGAGCGTACATTTGTTAGTTCTGCTTAACTATAAATAATTTCATTCAAATGAAGAATCACTGTCACATAGTTTTTGGTGATGTTTTTTATTAATTAGAATAAAAATTTCTAAGTATATACAACATTTAGAAATCGACTTGAAGATAAGAGTATACTAGAAAGGGAGTGCATGCCTTTTAGGATCAGCACTTAGGAGGCAAGGCAGTGGAATCTCTGTGGGTTTGTGGCCAGCCTGGTTTGTACAGAGCCAGTTCCAGGAAAGCCAGAGCGACACAGAGAAACCCTAGCTTGAAGGAAAAAAAAAAGGTAGAAAAACAAAAAGTATAATTTAGATTAATTCTTAAAAACATCAATAAAGAGTAAGGATGATAAAAGCAGCAGGTAAAGTCTGAGATAAGACAGTCTCAAGGATCTCTTTGGTTGCAAAAGGAAACAGTAAGTTCCCAAAGTCGTAACATAGAAAACAATAGGGGATAACACCATTATGTGGATCCCATATACTTCCCTGAAGACAGTAAAATATTACTTCTGAGATACTCCTACCAATCTACATATAAAGTGAATATATCATAATCTAAATTGAAATGTAAACAGAAGGTCATTCTAGAGAAATCGGGTCTTTGGTTTTTGTTTGATGGGGTTTTGGTTTTATTTGGCTTATTTGTTTTTAAACAAAGTCTCTCTTGTAGCACAGGCTAACCTGGAACTGTGTAATCCAGGATGGCAATCCTTCTGCCTCAACCTCCTAGATGCTAAGATTAGACATGTGAGCCACCATGCCTCCCTCTAAACAGGTCTGTATTCTTAGAAACAAACAAACAAACAAACAAACATCAAAGCTGTGGTCAAACTTTAACCTGTAGCATGCCGAAGAGGATCCTGATTTGTATAACAACCAGGAAGCATGAAATGAGAAAGACCATTTTCTGAACAATGGGTAAAACTAAGATATAAGCTATGGTTAGTGTGGTGGTTTGAATGAAAATGCCCCATAGGCTCTTAAGGATCGACACTGTTAGGGGGTGTGGCCTTGTAGGAGTAGGTGGCCTTTTTGGAGGATTGTGTCACTGGGGGTAGGCTTTGAGGTTTCAAATGCCCAAGGCAGGCCCAGTGTATCTCTTCTTGCTTCCTGCCAATCAAGATGTAGAACTCTTGGCTCCTTCTCTAGCACCATATCTCACGGTAAGTACCATGCTTTATGCCATGATGATAAAGCACTAAACCTCTCAAACTTTAAATCAGTCCCAATTAAGTGCTTTAGTAAGTGCTGCTGTAGTCAGGGTATCTCGTCACAGCCAATGGAAGCCCTAATTATGATAGTTAGGCAACTACCTTAATTTAAAAGGTTTTAATTATTCACTGAACTATATTGAATTTGTTTTCTGAGACAGGGTTTTATGCTGCCAAGGAACTCAACTATAAAGCCGAGGATGACCTGGAACTCCTTTTGATCTCAATTACAAATGTATTCCACTACCAACTGTGAGCTACCAATTTTCTTAAATGATGTTCTGTTTTCAGAAAATATGCACTTAAGTTATTTAAGAAAGCTTGTGATGTGCACCACTTATTCTGGAATGCGCACACAAGCACAGGAACACGTGCATGCTCTCTCTCTCTCTCTCTCTCTCTCTCACACACACATACACACACACACACACACACACACACACACACACACACACACACACACTCACTTTAGGGGCTGGATGGCTCAGCCATTAAAAGTGCTTACTGTTCTTCCAGAGGACCAGAGTTTATTCCTAGCATCCATATTATGCAGTTCACAGCAGCCTATAGCATTAGCTCCAAGCGATCTGATGTCCTCTTTCTGGTTCCTATGTTCTCCACATGAACAGGTACACACACATACACATAGGTTTTCCCCTCAGGTCTGTATGAGCTCTCCATTCACAGGTAGTTATCTAGGTCTTCAGTATCACACATGAATTTCCTACTGTTGAGTGAGCCTCAAGTCCAGTGAGATTATCTGTTGGTTACCCACTAAACAAAAGGGCCACTATCATACCACTGTAGATATCTAGCCAGTACAGTTTCTGTTGGGGTTCATATGCTTCTCAGGCTATACACAGAGCTAGGTCAGTGATTACCTCTCTCCCTTGGCAGCATGCGCGGCCCTCTTTGATACTCTGAAGCCAGTTTGCAGAGAGGCTTCTGGGTCACTTCCTGTGTAGGATGCCTGATTTATTTATTTATTTATTTATTTATTTATTTATTTATTTATTTATTTATTTTTGTTTTTGTTTTTTTGTTTTGTTTTCCTAGCAGGATGCCTACCAGGCTGAGGCAGAACTCCCTATGTAGACCATCTGGCCACAAACTCCATGTGGGCTGGGATTAAAGGCTTGCACCACTCCTCCCAGCTGTGCTGGGCTCTGAACTGTCAACAGCTTCAATAGTCCAGGGTAAGGGGATTATTTCCCTTCCCATGCCAAGCTAGTTTTCCCTTTCTGTCCTTGGTTTCAACTTCCTTACAACAGTGTGAGTTCATTGTTTCACATTCTAGAAAACATGTAACTTTAATTTTGCATTTCTGTTCAATATGTAGTGGCACCATGTTGTATTTATAATTTACATTGACAGATGGTAAAGGAAGTGGAGCATCTTTTATTTTCTTACTAGCTATTTGAATATTCAAAGTCATGTTTTGTCTTTAAATTTATAAAAAGGAAAATATATTTATATGCGTATGTGTGTATACACACACACACACAGTCTTCTTCACCTTTTCTTCCTCTTCCCCCTCCCTCTCCCATCCCCTCCTCCTCCTCTATTTCTTCTTTTTGTGGAGTCTTTGTGGAGGGAAGGTCATAAGGGTAGCCAGGCAGACCTGGGAAATGAGTGTGATCATGATACATTTTGTGAAATTCCTAATAATCAATAAAAATATGCTTTTAAAAATGAACTCCTCATTCTTATTACCTAATTAATTAATTTCTCACTATTTACCTATCAGTAATAAGCATATCTCCTCACCAAAAAATCATCTCCATGAATATTTCTAGGACTACTATTCATAGTAAACCACAACAATCTAAGTAACTCTGAAAAAATAAATACTGATATATTCATAAAATGAAATTTAGAGTAACGAGATGAACAAGCAGCCACTATAGATAACATCATAAATTAGACAGGAAGAAACCACAGTCCTAACTAACACTTGGGAGATGGAGGAACACAGTCCTAACTAACACTTGGGAGATGGGGGAACACAGTCCTAACTAACACTTGGGAGATGGAGGAACACAGTCCTAACTAACACTTGGAAGATGGGGGAACACAGTCCTAACTAACACTTGGGAGATGGAGGAACACAGTCCTAACTAACACTTGGGAGATGGAGGAACACAGTCCTAACTAACACTTGGGAGATGGGGGAACACAGTCCTAACTAACACTTGGGAGATGGAGGAACACAGTCCTAACTAACACTTGGGAGATGGAGGAACACAGTCCTAACTAACACTTGGGAGATGGAGGAACACAGTCCTAACTAACACTTGGGAGATGGGGGAACACAGTCCTAACTAACACTTGGGAGATGGAGGAAGCTCAAGAGCTCAGAATTAAGCTTGTAAGAAGGCTGACTGCTAAGAGCCCTGGCTTCTATTCCAGGATTCAGTTCTAGCACTCAATGGCAGCTCACGACCATCTTCCGCTCCAGAGGATCCAACATCCTCTTCTTGCCTCCACAAGTGTAGCATACATGTGGTACACGGGCATGCATGCAGGCAAAGCACATACATACATACATAAAAAAATAAATAAATCTTTTAAAAAATATTCAATATCAGCAGCTACATTCTAAGTTTGAAAACAGGCCCTAAGCTACTTGATATCACCTCCTTAAAAACCCGCAGCAGCAGCTTGTTGGAGTGGCGCATACCTTTAGTCCCAGCACTTGGGAGGCAGAGGCAGGTGAATTTCTGTGAGTTTGAGGCCAGCCTGGTCTTCAGAGTGAGTTCCAGCAAAGCCAGGGCTACAAAATTAGACTCAGTCTCAAAAAAAAAAAAAAATCAACCAACCAACCAAACCAAACAAAAAAACCCTCCAAACCCAAAAAGACAAACACACATACTATTACTATTAATGTAATAGTACTTAATATAACACACTTAAAAATATTAAATGATGCAGGAATTGTTTGGAGTAAGACAAAATAACTGTAAAATTATATACAGTATAATTCAATTCCACTTTAAACTGTATGTATAAACATATATGAAACATGTATATACAGATACATGTATAAATATAATAGAGAAAAGGAAGTTAAAAAAGAATAAACTACCGCTTCAATGGCAGAGAGGCAGCAACATCTGAGTTCAAGGCCAGCCTAGTCTATATGTTGAGTTCTGGACACGCAAGGGCTTGTCTAATTTAGATAGTGAAAACATAGCTAAAAAATAATACAAAACAAAGAAACATGCCCCAAAACATTCATTTCCAAATGACATGACTTGAATATGTTATCTTTCATGAACCTGTCTTCTAACTTTACTTTTCCATTATTAAAGAGATCTTATTAAAACGAAAACTATAAGGCCTGTCAGAGCTGTAGAGTATTCACATAGATGGATTTCAAAAGTAAACACTGTAAAAGTATAGATGTTGGGAATAGGATACAGCCTATGATGAGAAAATATACTTGTTAACTTTTCTTCTTGTTTTTTGTTTGTTTTTTTCAAGACAGTGTTTCTCTCTGTAGCACTGGCTGTCCTGGAAATTGCTCTGTAAACATAGCTGGCCTCAAACTCATAGAGATCTGCCAGCCAAGGGATTAAAGATGTGTGCTACCACCACCCAGCTAAGCAAAGAAATCTTAATGAAGAATATAAGTCCCCAGTAATCTCATTTGTCTTATGGTAGATTTCCTTCCAGTATTTTAAAATATAATTCAATAGGTTTCTAAATAAATTCCCATATACTTCTTCATCTTTGTAAGGCACACTCACATACCCAGTATTAAGGGCATGTTCCTTACAACAGTAGAGAGCTTCATGGTAATCATTCCAACCATTACTATTTACAACATTGACAAAATAGCTTCACATTGACAAAAGTCTTCAAGATTTCAAGACATAAAGTTTACTTAGAAGTGATATTTGATATCATCACTTTTAAAATATATTTAGTAGGCAGAAAATATTGCTTTGCATTGTTAAATTCTATGGTATTAGAAGAGGACTGATGGAAAGACATTGAAAGTATCCCATGATGATAAATTTGTTTAAACAGTTCTTACCTTTGAAGTTAGAATCAGAAGGCAAAATGCCAGAACTGCCGGCATTTTTATGATTGAGAACAGCAGCTTGTAAGTGTCTGTGATGCCTTGTGTCTCTTCTTTTACTACTGACGCTTCTCGGTTTTCTTTTTTCAGAAGGGCTACTAATGTTGTTGTTATTAAAAATATAGTTCCCCAGAAAAATAGAAAATCTGAAATTAAGAGTGTTTTAGTTTATAATTAATTTTTGAAAATTAACTTCATTGATGCTAAATAAAACACAACTTTTCTTAACCTAAGATTTTTTTTTTTTAATTTTATGCTATAAACTTTAGGTTTGAGGCTTAGCAAATGAATGAAACATCCTGACTCTGTTAAGCATAGAGACTCAAAATTGACTGATATATACCCTGGGACAGGGGTGAGGTTACAGATGTGATTGAATTTTGTATGACTATCTTGTCACTTTTTACAGAAAAAGACATAGATAGGGTAAAGAAATGTTTTTCATAGACCATAAGGTTCATTAGTTATACTTACATATCCAAGCATTTCTTGCGCTAAATTATGACAATGCAGATGGTAAGAATGCATGATTGAACCAAGCATGGTGGTGCACACCTGTAACCCCAGCACTCAGGAAACTGAGGCAAGTTTGAGGCTAGCCTGAGTTACAAAGTTAATTCAAGGTCAGTCAGAATCACAGAGCAAGACCCTATGTACTGGAATATACCTATAATTCTAGCACTTGGAAGATATAGCCAGCAGGATTACCACTAGACAGGGAGTTTAAAGCCAGCCTTGGTTATATGTAGCCCTGTTTTAAAATAAAACAAGAGTGCAGACACAAGTTCATGTAGAGGTCAAAATCCAACTTTGGGAAGTCTGTCTCTACTGTGGATTCTATGAACTGAACTCAGATGGCCAGGCTTGCATTGTATTTACCCACTGCACGATAAGTACTCTTTTTGCCAGCTCATATATTTCATTTTCTATTTCTAAACATTGTAGCATGTTAATATTAACCTCTTTAATATTAACCTCCTTGCAGTATCTGTAAATGATGACAGTGTACATTGTTGGTATCGTTTCACTGAAGGAGCTTTAACAGATGTATTGGTGGGAGAGAAGAATGACCTAGAAGAATCTTCACCACAGCTAGAATGGACAGTAACAAAGCACACAGCATATAATATAAATGTGCATAGCATTTTTATGCATGTTCCCTCTGTAATATACATTAGATGGTAAGCTATCACACACTGTTTGAGCTCACTGAGAAACTGGCTTTGGAGTTGCCCACTCCCCTTCATTCAGACCCAAATACATGTGTCTCAAAGTGTTCCCAGCACTCACAACCTGGTGACCCGTAACTCCAGCTCCAGTGTGTCTCTGGCCTCCAAAGACACTTATACTCACATGCATATACTCACCCACCCCCACATACACGATTAAAAATAATACAAATGAATCTTAAAATGAAATAAACGATTTTTTTTAGAGTTTCACTTATATCAGTATTTTCATTAAGAAAGCCTTTGTTGGTGGTTTATAAGGGCTGACAACAGAAAGTCCAATTAAAAGTCTTTTGTTAAGAGTTGAATAAAAAATAAAGATGCTCCAGTTATATTTCAGGAGCTTCCTTTCTCTAGGAAAAAAAATGCAAGGAAAAACAATTTGTTTAGTACATCTTAACAATTTTAATGGAAAGAAATCTTCATCTAGAATTTAAATTCCTTTATTTCATTGCCAACAGAAAGATGTTAATAAATTAAACAAGATTCTGCAGTATGCACAGGTAAAACTACTTCAGGTTTCCTTGTGCTTTAAGGGAAATAGAACAGCATGAAAATATATTGGAAATAGTCACAATTGGACACGCATAGAGCCAGAATTCAAAGAGTCTATGCACCTCACACATACAGCAGAGGGAAAAGTCAACAGCTCAGAAAGAAAGGCTTAAAATGGATGTATCTGGAGGATATAATCCTTAGTGAGGTAACCCAATCACAAAAGAAGTCATTGGATATGCACTCTCTGATAAATGGATATTAGACCAGAAACTTAGAATACCCAAGATACAATTTGCAAAACACAAGAAAATCAAGAACGAAGACCAGCGCATGGATACTTCATTCCTCCTGTGAATAGGAAACAAAATGCCCATGAAAGGAGTTACAGAGACAAAGTTTAGAGCTAAGATGAAAGGATGGACCATACAGAGACTACCCCACCAGGGGGGATCCATCCCATAATCAGTCATTAAACTCAGACACTATTGCATAAGACAGCTAGTGCCTACTTAAGGGACCCTGATATAGCTGTCTCATACAGAAGTGGATGCTCATAATCATCTATAAGATGGAACACAGGGCCCACAATGGAGAAGCTAGAGATAGAACCCCAGGAGCTGAAGGGGTCTGCAACCCTAGAAGAGGAACAACAATATGAACTAACCAGAACCCCCAGAACTCTTGTCTCTAGCTGCATATGTAGCAGAAGATGGCCTAGTCGGCCATCATTGGGAAGAGAGGCCCCTTGGTACTGCAATCTTTATATGCCCCAATACAGGGGAATGCCAGGGCCAAGAAATGGGAGGGAGTGGGAAGGGGAGCAGGGAGGGGGCAGGGGGGAGGGGACTTTCGGAATAGCATTTGAAATGTAAATTAATAAAATATCTAATAAAAAATTGGAAAAAAAGAAAAGAAAGGCTTAGTCACTGCTACAAGCATAACTATTAAAAACACTGACCATTTGCCTACTGTTTATTAATGTCACTTCCATAGCATAGTGTAACGATCACTATGTATATATGCCATCAGCTCTATAACATGACTGTCTGTATACTGATGAAAGATCAAGATAACAAAGCTTATGTCACAGTTTCACAAGCATGAGTTTTGACTACATATTCTGAAGTGCCTATAAAAACTTGCCTAATGTACCTATATATGCTGAAATTAAAAGCTTGTAGCAATTCACTACTGATGAATAAAAATATAAAGGCTAGCCAAATGGTGGTGCACAAGCCTTTAATCCCAGCACTTGGGAGGCAGAGGCAGGCTAGATCTCTGTGTTCCAGGCCAGCCTGAACTACAGAGCAAGTTCTAGTATAGCCTGTATCATGTAGAAAAAGGCTGTCTCAGAAACACACACACACACACACACACACACACACACACACACACACACACACACATCTACAAAGACTAGTACCCTAGTGTTCATTATAAATTCAGGAGAAAAGCAGTACAACTCATTTAAAACTCAAGGTTGAGGGCCCTGGGATAGGTACTTTCTATCTTTACGGGCCTGACTACCTGAGTCCTCTGGCACTCACATAAAGGTAAAAGAGAACTAACTCCAAAGTTGTCTTCTGATCTCTCCACAGGCACACAGATAGAGGTGCATACACACAAGTAAGTATCAATCTAAAATGTTTATGAATTCATCTTATGCATTTTCATTTAGAGTTCATAGTGTATTTTTAGAGAGGTTGGTACTTAACGCTATTGACATTCTCCAACATCCATCTTATAGGGAAATCACTTAGTAGAAAATATTGGGATCAGGCATGGTAGCACACACCTGTAATCCCAACATGTGGGAGGCAGAGAGGCAGAGAGATGGATCTTTCTTAATTTGAGGCTAGCTTGGTCTACACAGCAACTTCCAGACTATCCATGGCTGCATAAAACCTTGTCTCAAAAATTGAAACACAACATCAGTTTCCAATATTCCTTTATAATTCATAGAATTCTGTAAAACTATGAAAGCAACTAAAATGAAAAACAGCAAGAATACCCAGCATAGAAAGAATGAGTTATTTCCTAGGGGTTAGTACAAACATAAAACGCATAAGCAGTCCACATGGTGATACACACCTGTAATCCAGTACTAGAGAGGCTAGTGGAGGACTGTGAATGTAGGGCTAACCTGGACCACAGACTAACATTTTGCTCCAATCAAAACAAAATGCCCATCTGTGCTAGAAAATACTATAGCAGGGCCTTTCAATACTGAAAGTGGACTTGCAAAAACCTTAGCATTTATCACAGGAATCAAGACTTGTTTTCAGACAGGAAAAGCCCCAAACTGGAAAGTACATAGAATCCTCCATTGGATGTGTGATGAAAAACTTGTTTAATAAATGAAATATAAAAAAAAGTAATAAATGAAATATTTCACATTACTGTAAAGAACAGAGAACAGTGAGGTGGTCCAGCAGGTAACAGTGCTTGCCACACAAACCTGGTATCCCCAAGTTTCATCCCAAGATCCCACTGTGGAAGCAGAGAACTAACTCCTGAAAGTTGTATTCTGACCCACGTGCATACTGTGGCACAAGTGCCCTGACTTATACACATACAGCATATTCATATTACTAGATAAAAGCTAACAAGAAACAAATCATGCTAATGCCTGCAACCACTAGGATGCAATGATGGCTCCTTCTGACTGAAGAGGGCCATTTTCCAAAGGGAATATACTGGACAATCTCATCTAGGAAGCATTTCTCATGTAACAGTTATAAAATCAAAAGCAAGCCCAGCTCATAGCTAACACTTGTAGTCCAGCATTTGGAAGACTAAAGCTGGAGGACCACTACAAGTTTAAGTTCAGCTGGGGTTATGTAATGATTCTAGGATGCCAGGAAGACTATGCTACAAAGTGAGACTATCTCACTCACCCTGTCCTCTAATGAAAGAAAGGAAGCAAGGAAGCAAGGGAGGGAGGGAGGGAGGAAATATATCAGATTAAGGATAAAAAGGGCATGACAACACAAAGTAATCTTAAGGTGAACTAGTCAGCTATGATTGTCATACCAGTTACAAAGGAGTAAAACTGCATGGAAACACACACACTATCACATATACACTATCCATGTTTAACTAGTGATATCTGAATAAAGTCTATAGCTTATATCCACATCAGTTTCTGGTTTAATATTTACTTTTTTATGTGCAGGTACATGTATGTATGTGTGTGGTAGACAGAGAACTACTTGTGGAAGAAAGCTTTCTTCCTCCATCTTGTGGGTCACAGAGATTGAAACTCTGGTCCTCAGGCATCCTTAGGCACTGAGCCATCTTGCTTGACTCAATATATTAAGGCAATATTTTAATATTATACTATACATATGATGCTGGCAAGTGAAAGCTAAAGAAAGGTTCATCAGACTCCTCTGAACATTTCTTTGCAACCTCCTATGAGTCTAAGCTTCTCTCTCTCTCTCTCTCTCTCTCTCTCTCTCTCTCTCTCTCTCACACACACACACACTAAATGAAAATTTAAAAACATATGAAAAAATATATAAAAGTATTGGCCACACATGGTTTACACCTTTAATCCATGTACTTGGGAGGCAATCTATGAGTTTGAGGCCAGCCCTGACTACACAGTAAACTGCAGGTCAGGCAGAGCTACAGAGAAAAAGAGAGGGCGAGAGGGAGGAAGGGAGAGAAGAAAGGAAGGAGAGGAGAGAACTTGTCAAAAAGAAAGTTAATAATAAAAATTAAAAACATGGGCTGGTGAGATGGCTCAGTGGTTAAGAGCACTGACTGCTCTTCCAAAGGTCGGGAGTTCAAATCCCAGCAACCACATGATGGCTCACAACCATCCGTACGGGAATCTGACGCCATCTTCTGTAATGTCTGAAGACAGCTACAGTGTACTTACAAATAATAAATAAATAAATCTTTAAAAAAAATTAAAAACATAAGACAAACTTTGAAGACTGTGCTAGGAGTAAGAAATAAAACTTTCAAAACCAAGACAATTTAAGATGCTTGAAAAGAAATTTGAATTTTTTTTAGACATACTGAAATTACCTCTTTTTTGTTGAGTTAATTAATTTCTACTTACCATTCCAACCAGTGGGAACAGTAAAAACAATGAAGAGGAAAAAATTAAATTTAATAACATGCATGTGCAAATGTAAGACATATACAATTGTGTCCAAAAGGGTAAGCAAAATCAGGAGTTTCAGGTTTTGTGTTTTTAATTCTTTAGGAACAAAATAGTCATCTTTATTTTGTCAATTAAAAATAGTTCCTATGAACACACTAAAGTAAAAATAGGACACTTCTTATAATCAGTGAGGTCCTGCAATTCGTTCAATGGTAAATTTATATGCTAGTAGTACAGTCCTCAGTTGTGCGTACTGTACCCTTTACTCACAGAAAGTCCTGGGTTCAATCCCCAGCATCCCCTAAAACCAAAGTGAATTTCAGAATATATTTGAAATAAATTATTTTTTAAGTACACAGTATACTGTGTAGAGGGGCCTTACATAGAAAAGCATTTTCCAGATACTACTTGGTAAAAAGAGCAGCCAGTACCTTCTTTCCTTTGCTTTGTGTTTAAAAAAAAAAAAAAAAAATCTTTACAACCTTATTTCTGAGGGGTGGGTCTCTGGTTTTAATTTTCCCTGAATCTACTGCTTCATTTGTTACTAACATTTGAGGATAAGTTCTAACTTTCTATATTTGCTTATATATTGAAAGACTCACCATGCTCGTTACCTGGTCTCTTTGGAGGTAAAAAAGAGGAACAAATTTAAAGGGTTCATTTTATCCACGTTGAACATTACTTACCTAAAAAGCTCAATTTTACTTATGTGTATATGGGTGTGTCTTTTGAATGCACGCAATGTGTGCACGGGTACCTGTAGAGAGCAAATGAGGCTGTTGGATTCCCAGAACAGGAGTTAAAAACAGTTAATTAGTATCCTCTGGAAGAGTAGTAAACAAGCGAGCTGCTGACCTATCCCTCTAGTGCCTTCCTAAAAGTTGACAATGTTTTAAAGTTTATTTTTAATTATGTGTAAGGGTGAGTGGGTGTTTGTATGCTTGTGCAAGGGCCTAGGTCAGCCACAGACACCAGATCTCCAAAAGCTGGAATTACGGGTGTTTGTGGACAATCCATCATGTGTACCGAGACTGTAACTTTAGTATCTACATGAGCAGTATTGGAGGACAATCCCTCATGGGTACCGAGACTGTAACTTTAGTATGTACAAGAGCAGTATTGGGCCCTTAACTTTTGACTCATCTCTCAAACGCAAAAGTTGAGTTTTAAGGTAAAAACCAAAATCAAAACAAAACAAACCCATGTTTTAAATTTTCTAAAATAAATTTTACTTTTAAATGTTAAATCGTAAACTTGAATTTTTGGTGTAGTTGAGTGAATTTTTAGCATATGCATAATTTCAATTTACTACCATAAGTTCCATTTTTAATTCCTAGTAGTACAAAAAAGCTTTACCACCCATCAGTGGTCACCTAACTTCTCCCCATATAACTGAAGGAAAGGTACTATTTTGTTTATTATTGTTGGGGAGTAGGTTCTCCCCTTCCACTGTGGGTTCCAGGAATTGAAATCAGGTCTTGGGCTTGTGGTACAAGCACTTTTCAGGTGCTGGGCTATCTCCCAGTGTAATACTTTAAGCCTCGCATGAGTGCTAAAGGATGTAGTATAGCTAATATTAGAAAAACAAACAAACAAACAAACGAATAACTTACCTATTTAGTAATGAACCAATTAGGCTTGCTTAAAGTCTAAAAAGCATTTGTTATATAAAAAGGTAATGAGTACAAGACAAATTTATTATTAAGGAAATATTGGTCTGCTTTCTTCCCTGTTCAAAATGCTTATCTTATAAGTAATGCTTTACCAGTAGATATAGGATTTACATCTATTGCAGTTTTTTTTTTCCAAAGAAATATACCCTCTTTTTCTCTGATTGACTCTGATATATACATACTCATTTCAAAACAAATTTCAAAGTTACACAGGGGCTGGAAAGGTAGCTCAGCAATTAAGAGTACAGAACCAAGATGGTAGCTCAGCCTAAGTCAGTTAAAAAATTAAAACTTTAACCTATCATTACTAAGAATCAGGCATTCTAAAAGTGGGTGATGCTTTCAGATACTTGGGAATCACAATGTTATATTTGTCCCATTTAAAAAACCTAACTCCAAGTCCGTCTTTCTTTCTTTCTTTCTTTCTTTCTTTCTTTCTTTCTTTCTTTCTTTCTTTCTTTCTTTCTTTCTTTCTTTTGACTGGGTTTTTCTCTGTGTAGCCCTGGCTGTCCTGGAACTCACTCTGTAGACCAGGCTGGCCTCCAACTCAGAAATCCACCTGCCTCTGCCTCCCACGTGCTGGGATCAAAGGTGTGTGCCACCACTGCCTGGCCCATCTATCTTTTAATAGACTTTTGACAACATTCTTCTCATTATAGAAAAGGAAAAACCACATCTATCATCCTTCTGTCCTGTTCATTCCTTATCCCTTGCTGTTTAAGGGTCTGCCTTTGCCTCTAGAGGTTCTTGGAAAACAAACAGAATAAGAGAATAGGTTCAGAACTGTTATGAAGCTATGAACAAGCCAGTCAATGTAACCAAGGTTGTTTCTTAGATCTTATCTCATCCTATCTTCCTGTTCTCAGAGCACTGCTTTCTAAATGTCCAAACCACTCCTCAGTATATTCCTTCTGTAGTATCCATAATTAATTACAGAATTACAATGTTTTTAAAAGGTTTATGTTCATGTGTATTAGTATTTTGCCTGAATGTAAGTACATGTACTCCGCATTCTTGGTGTCTGTGGAGGCCAGAAGAGGGTACTAAATGCCCTAACACTGTAGTTACAGAGGGTTGTAAGCCACCATATGAGTGCTGGGAACCAAACTTAAAACGGCTGCAAGAGCAACAAGACCTTTTATCAGCAGAACCATCCTCAAACCCTTGGCTGTTTTCTTTGTTTCAAGTTATGGTTTCTAATACACAGATTTTCTAGATACTGTTTTTATCTTCTCTTCAACTACCTAGGCGACAATATTCCCTTATGATTCCACATTCTTTAAATTCCTCAGAACCACTAGGTAGTTAAACTGGGCATCATGGTGTGCATAATTAACTATATGTAACCTTAGGGAATAGAAGTCTAAGACCAGTCTAGACTCTTGCTGAAAATTAGGGGCTAGACAAAGGTCAATAATAGATTCCTAGCACTGAGAGAGGAAAAAAGGAAACACTCTCACTGGTTAATGGGATTGAGACTTAGTACAGTAGAAGATGGCTTTCCTTTTATATAGAAGTACTAGATTCATTTCCCTGAACCAGGAACACATAAACAGAAACAGAATACACAGAATATAGTTACATTATTACCAAATTACAGAAACCTCAAAATTAGTAATGTGGTTATGTGTAAGCATTAAAATGAAAAACTCTTTAACTTAAAATGTTTTAGACTAAATCCTAAGTCCACTATGGGTAGAAAATAATTAAAGTAAGCTATTTTAGAATCTTCTGGAGAACAAAGTTCAAATTCCAGTTATACCAAAAATAAATAAACAAGTAAAAGAAAAGAAAATCACACCAGCTTAAAGGTTTAACTAATAATAAAATCAACTGTTATGTCGACCATGGTCACTGGCCGGCTATTCTGGGCCTCTGCAATGTTCATCTCTACTGTTCCTAGTTTGCATAGACAGTCTTTTATTTGTAGCAGGTCCTCAGAATCCTGCCACTTAGCCAATTCCAGAATGCTTATACTAACTACCCTTCCCATTCAGTAAATGGGTAAATGGGGGATTGCTTCTGAAATAAAGGTGGAAAAAGATTGGAAAGCAAGAAACTAGAAATCTCCATTCACCAAAACACACACACACAAATGTGAACCACATGACCCACATTTTTAAAATGTATACTTCTGTGTCAGGCAAATGTCCATGGATCTTTAATTCAGAAATTTTGTTATATTATCTGTTGCTTTTTCCTATTCACTAAAGTACTGATCAATATGACTGTGTTAATGGCTGTCATAAGGAATACTTGAAAGAAGCACACTTTAATAATACAGAAAACACATACTTAGATATCTATCATATAAATTCCCAGTAAAATTTAAAAAGCCAGCTGTAGTGGCACATGCTTGTAATATCAGCGCTCAGGAGGGTGAAGCAGGACTGAGTCTCAAGCTGGATATATAGAGCCTTTTTAAACAACCCTGTAAACAGAATTCAGAAATAACCCAAAAGCAGAAGGACAAACATCACATGGTTTCTCTCCTAGAAAGAATCTGGAAGGAAAAAACTGTGTAGGTGAACTGTTTAAAGGGAGAAGTCTAGGAGGGAGATGGAGAGAACAAGGCTGTGCTATGGAAGTGATTGTGAGCAAAGAACAAAAAATCTCATAATGGAATCCAATATTGTGTTAATTTGAAAGGGAAATGAAGTAAAATATCTTGTGCATCATTAAAAGTAATATATATATATATATATATATATATATATATATATATATATGCAAGCAAATGAGAGCTCCCATCTGATGTTTCATCAAAAGCATTCATAAGCATAAAATAAACCTTACAGCATAATAGTTTTAAGTACACTACCTGAAAGGGTAACGATTCCCCTGGGTTGAGGCTGAAACCGCAAGTATTTGTTACAAAAGTCAGCAGATTCAAGAGCCAAGAACAAAACATTGCCCAAAAAGTAGCCAGCTGTTTGGCCCACAGAATTGCACGTTGAAGCATAGCCCACGTTTTCCCGGGATAACATAGTTAATGCCCAACCGTCCACAGCGATGTCCTGTGTGGCAGCCAGGAATTCAAACAAGAAGAATGTCACAGTGAGAGCAACCACATCCGGTGTTCTGCCATCAATATTTCCGAGCAAATGGTCCACTTGAGTGGATAAATATATCATGAAGATTCCTAGTGTATACTGAGTAGGGACAAGCCAGGACTTGCGACGACCGAAGTTCTTAAAGTAGACGGCATCAACCAAGGGAGCCCAGAGCAACTTAAGACTGAATGGCCAGAAGACAAAACTGAAGAAAGCCTGATCTGTATAGCTAACATTTTTGCTCTGCAAAATGAGGGGGATGCTCCCCGCCAGGCCTAAGGGAATGCCCTGAAGCACGTAAAGAAATAGTAGTAACAAAATGCTGCTTAGTTCGGATCTATAACTCCGCGGAGTTTTTGGGAAGTCACCAGGGCCGGCATCCCCTAGAAGAACTTCCCGGTCCCCTTCCCCGCCCACCGAGTCTCGGCGAGTGTCATCCCACCCGCCCGGTGGCAGCGGGCCACTCTTCATATCCAGAGCGTGGCTGAACATGCCTGACCGCCGCTGCCGACTGCTGTCCTTGTGGGAGATGGTTGGTGACATATCAGAGACGACGCAGAGCCCGGTGTGTGGGGGCCCGAGGCTGGCGTTTTGATCAGTCTAGTCCCAGGTCCAAGGCAGTCTCTCTGGACCAGGGTCACGGTGGTTCAACGCCGGGAGGGCGGACGCGGAGAGACTGGTCGCTGTTTCGCAGCAGGGAGCCAGATCCCTGGCAGGTGGCCCAGGCGAAGCCTGGGTCGCTGCCCACAGGAGCGACTTCAGGGAGCCGGCAAGAGCTCCCCGTGCAGCCGCACCCGGCTCGAGGCTGGCGGAGCGTGCCGTGGCGCTGCGACGGAGTCTGGGCTCTTAACTGCAGCGGGGACTCGAACGCCCTCCCGCCCGTCCACCTGCCACTAGGTCTCCGCTGACACTGCAGCGAGCACCCTCCTCAGTAGACACCAGAGGTAAAGGATAACTTCCTGCCTCGCGCTTCGGGAAGTGGTTCCCTGCCCAAATGGGTTCCGTGCCTCCCGACGGAGCCAGCGAATCAGAACAAGTTCCGGTGGCGGCGACCGCGAGCAACGTTTGCTAGGAACCATTAATTCCCTCGATTCTGACCCCGAGGGAGGAATAACGCCAGCGTACCGAGCGCCCAGGACGGAGCGTCTAAACAAACCGGGTTCCGTTTGCGCATGCGCCTGCATGGAACTCGTGTGCTTCGGCCATTGGCCCCTCGTCTCCACGTGAGCGCGGGTTTTCTGGATTGGCCTAGGCCTTGGTAATAACATTGCGCAAGGTCTGTAGGAGTGTTTGTATTTACTTAATTCGGTACATAACTTCCAGGCTTGTAGTTGGGTAATGCTGCTGCTTTGTGAACCTGCGGTTACTAAGCTTTGGTGTCAGGATGTGGGTCCTTTGTGCCTGACTAAATGGAAACACTCGTACCTAATACACTGAACGAATAAGGCCGTCCATTTCCCCCAATGTCAAGGAAGAAATGTAGGGCAACGCTAGATACACAGAGTGAAGGAGGTAGATTTCAATCTGCTGCATCTTATTTTTATGCCAATGGAAACTTCTTGAAACCACCTTTCTTATCATCCATGCATTTTAAGCGCATAACCGTGCACTTCTTCAGGTTTTAGTGAATCATTGGAAGCTCTTAGAGCTTGAAATGTTGAGATACTAGATTTAGGATTTCAGTGATACCGAAGAAATACGTTTTCCAAGGATTTTATTGGATTCATAATTGGCCAGTTTTCAAATGCCATTTCAAGTGTAATAGTACATGCTTTCTTCATTAAAAACAAACAAACAAACAAAAATTCCCTTGTGCATTTGCTGCCTTCCCATTTTTCTGATTTCTACAGCTTATTAGCCACTTAGCTGATTTCCCATATTCTCTTCTCATTTCTCCCTGGATTCTTCCTTTTCCTCTCTCTTCCCCCTTCTGTCCAGCCCTTGTATGGGCATAGAAATTTGAGACTTTGCTTATTATTTTTTTTTGTCTTTCATTTTCATTGTATTGATACTGAGACCTGGGTTACATAAGTTAGCATATGTAACCAGGCTGATCTCAAACTTATGGCCATACTCCTGCCTTAACTTCTAGAGTCCTAGGATTGTATAAATGAGCCACCACACTTAGTCTGATATACTTCAATGAAAGAAAACAGTGACCGTGAAGTCTTCTAATCTTTGTTAAAGAACAGAGTTGTCTGTGGTGGTGCATGCTTGTAATCCAGACTAGTCTATAAAAGAAGTTCCCGGCCATCCATGGCTATATAGCAAGACCCTGTCTCAAAAATTGGAGTGGAAAACAGTTTATAGTGTTATCTATGTGAGACCAAAAGTCTCTCTTTTTTTCAACAGGATCTTACTGTATGGTCCTAACTGGCATGAAACTCACTCTGTAGACCTGGCTGGACTTGATCTCACAGAGATCCACCTGTCTCTGACTCCTGAACGCTGAGATTAAGGGATGGGCTACCTCTTCTTTTTGTTTCTGATTTTTTTTGTGTGTGTGTGTTTGGGGGGGATCTCATGTAGCCTATGGCAGTCTTGAGCTTGACATGTACTTGTGATGGTGGTTTTGAGTTTCCAGTGTTCCTGCTTGCACTTCCCAAATCCTACCATGTCAGACAAGGGTTGTCATTCCTGAAAAAGTCTCAATGTTAATGAATACAGAATAAAATTTATCACATCCATTTTAGCTTTGCAAGGCTTTTAGGAAGTAACCTACAAGGCTGTGTTGGTTGGAATAGAAATGGCCCCCATGTGCTCAAATATATGAATACTTAGTCATCAAGAAGTGGCTCTCTTTAGGATTATGAAGTGAGTCCTTGTTGGGGTAGGTGTCTCCTTGTTGGAGGAAGTATGACACTGGGGATGGGTTTTGAGGTTCCAGAAACTTCCAAGACAAGTTCAAATAGCTCTCTCTTTCTCTCTACCTGCTATCTATGGATCTGGATGTAGAACTCTCAGCTCCTTCAACACCGTGTGTTGCCATGATGATAATGGACTAAACTCTGATACTGTAAGTAAGCCCAGTTAAATATTTTCCTTTATAAGCGTTGCTATGGTCATGATGTGTCTTCACAGTAATACAACATTGACTAAGACAAAAGGAATGAAATCAGTATGGTTTTTAGTTTCTATATTTGAAGAAAAATAGTAAGTCTGCATTTCTATTTGTTTTTTTTCTCTTTACTTTGAGATATGCCACATACATACTAGGCAAAACCACTGAGTTAAACCCAGACCATTTACATTGGTGTTCCTTTGTTGGGGGTGGGGGGTGGGCATACTTATGTGTGAATGGGCACATGAGTACACTTGCATATGAAGACCAGAAGACAACCTTGGGTGTTGTTCCTCAGGTGTTGTCAATTCCCCATTCTCATCCCATTTTGAGACTATATATTATATATTATATATATTATCTATTATATATATTAGTAGGCAAGCAATTTCATTAAGTTTTGTAACAAGTTACATTAACTTTAATACTGCAAACATAGGAAGTAGGCACCCATAAAGTAGCTTCTAGATTAATAATTGCTAGCCTTATTAGATATCACTTTTGAACTCTGTATGTGCATGCACACACACACACACGCGCGTGTGTGTGTGTGTGTGTGTGTGTGTGTGTGTGTGCGCGCGCGCGCGTGCAGGTGCGTGTTCTGTGTTAAACTTTTAAGTGCTATTGCTGTTTGGTATCATACCTTTACATTGGTACTAACTTCTCTCCTCCTAATTCTCTGCAGTTCCTAAGATTTTCCCTGATTATATGTATGCCATTTGAAGAAGTATATGAGTAGACTCATATAATATGTGACCTTTGGTATTAGGTACAACCCTATTCCCAGAATTAGTATCCTTGAAATACAAATAATATGTTTATAGATCAATCTCATTAGATATTATATTTGTTCTTTTTATTGTGTAAAGTGATTGATTTTTATGGATACAACATCAGTGGAGTTTTGTTTTGAGACATATTCTAACTATAGAGTCCAGACTGACCTCCCAAGTGCTAGGGTTGAACAAACAAACAAATTTATTGTAACTCTTTTTCTAATTCTTCAAAAATACTTTACATGTATACAGTGTATCTTGATCATATCCAATTCAAATTATTCCTCTTGATTTTCCCACTACAACCCCCTCTCACTTTTATATTTTCTCTCTTCTTCTTTTTTTTTTTTAGAGCCTACTGAGTTCAATTAGTGGTTACCTGCATGTATGTGTCTTTGGAGGCTAATCACTGGAGCATGGGCAACCTACTGGCAGCTACACACTCAATGAAAAATGACTCTTCTCCCAGCAGCCAACAATTATCAACAGCTCCTGAGTTAGGGATGGAGCCTTCTGAGCCCCTCTCTCATCAATGTTGTAATGTTGACTGGATTGATCTTGTTCAGGTATTGACAGGTCCTGTGAGTTCATGAGTGCAATGGACATGTAATGCTTAGAAGAGTACTACACAGCACTTCTCCCCATCCTCCAGCTGTCACATTGTACCATGAGGCTAGTTGGGGTGGCAGGAAATGGTTATCAGCTAGGGCTGAGCATTTAACCATCACTTATTTTCAGCATTTTGGCCAGTTGAGTCTTTGTGTGGACTTCTCTCCACTGCAGACAGAAAGTTCTTTGACAAAGGTTGAAAGCAGCACTAAAGTATGGACATAATCATAAATATTTAGAGAGCAGTTTGACGTTTCACAAAACAACAATGGTCAGTTTCCCCTCCCAGGATCTCTGATCTCCTGGAATGGGCTTTTTAAAAGACTTACAATAGCATGAATTCCCTCATATGAAGTATACACAAATCTAATCAGTAGGTAGTTTTATTAGCCTATTTATTTATTCAAGTTTTAATTTAAAAACATGTGTTTCGACTAGACACTATTTACTTTTAAAAAGGGCTTCTTATAGTTCAGGATAGCCTCAATCTCACTACAGGCTGACTTTTATCAGTGTTTTAAATAATTTCTTCCAAATATTCCTCCTTAGCTATAATACTGTTTTATTTTAGTGGTGATGTTGTGGGGGATCTTTCTGGAATAAGCACTCCAACACTATTGAGAATGAAGTAAAGATGCTACCAAAGCCAGGATAGTTCTGACAGCCCTCAGTATAGGGCCCAGTTAGAATTCTCATTTTATATTCTGACACTACAAGGTGAAGTGAGCAAGCAGTGGAGGTTTTACAGAAGCCTGCTTGGCAGGCAGCTTCGTGTTTCTTAAAGACATATGGTATAGTTGACCAATGTGAGCTTTTGTGATCAGGCTGTTAAATGCGGGACCTATTGTGCTTGATCCAGGTGGGTGTGTTCCAGGTAGCAACATGAAGTTGTGTTGGGAAATGAGCAGTGCCAGCAGAGCTAATAATTGTTTTTTATTTTACTCCAGTTAATTTAGTAATCAACTGAATGCTAAATTTCTGTATCCAACTAAACAAAAATACAAACGACAAGAGAAATCTACTAGTGCAAAATTTTAGGGAAAATTTTAGTTTTTATCCAACTCGGGTTTTTTGTATGTGTATAGTTTTGTTTCTAAATGAATAGTGATAATACAAACCAAACAAAAACAAAACAACCTTTTAACTAAAAGAGAGCCTACAGCCAGATGTATCGACATGCATTTATAATTACAGTACTGAAGAGACCAAGGCAAGAGATTCACAGTTACAGGGCAGCCTGAGCTACATTGTGTGTTTTGAGATGACCCAGCTCAGAGTCTCTTTTATAAAGGCATTAATTCCTTTCATGACAGCTCCATTTCATGACATAATCACTTCTCAAAGGCTCCACATTCAAAGATTAGGGGGTAAGACTAAGGAAAATAATATGGTAAGACATAATCATTCTACTTATGTTATATCAGTTCATCTCCTTCTACAAAATATACTCATTACATTCCAGTACCCCCACTGCCTTACCTTTTACTTGCATCAACTCTAAATCCAAAGCCCCATCTACATATTGTTTTAATCAGATATGGGTAATGTGGTTAATATCAATTGTCAACTTGACTGAATCTAGAATTACTAAAGAGGCAAGCCTGTAAAGAATTATCTAATTAAGTTAGTAGCTTCTAGGCACGCCTGTAACTGATTGTCTTGGTTAGGTTAGTTGAAGTGGGGAAACATTCTCAGGCTCAATTAAAAGAGAGGAAGTTAGGGAGCCTGGCATTCATCTTTCTCTGCTTCCTGACTGTAAATTCAATGCCACCACATGCCTCAAGATCCCATCACCAGGACTTCTGTTATGATTGACTAACCTTGAACTGTAGCCAAACTAAATCCTCTTCTCCCTTAAGTTGCTTTTGCAGGGTGGATTTTGTCACCGCAACAGGTGATAAAGGGTATATATGAATGACTTGTTGTAGCATTAATTTCCAAGGAAATTGCTCCCAAGTTTTGAACCCATGAGATACATGCTCTAGACTTTCAAAATTCAGTTATGAGCCCAGAATGCTGAATCGTTCCTGTCATTCCATACTGTGAGTTGCATATCAGGCTTGGCTACTAAGTGAGACCTAGCCTCAAGACAGTACACACAGTTATAGGACAGGCACAGAACAAATATCTCATATCTATAGAAACAAGAAAGAAACAGCAAGTCCTAGATAAGTCCAAATTACAAGGCAAATTATATGAAATATTAGGGCTTGAGAATAATCATTGTCTTAGTCACTACTCTGTTGCTGTGCAAAGATGTCATGACCATGGGAACTCTTATGAAAGAAAGCATTTAATTCAGCTGGCTTACAGATTCAGAGATTTAGTCCGGCTGGGGAGTGGTGGCACATGCCTTTAATCCCAGTACTTGGGAGGCAGAGGCAGGTGTATTTCTGAGTTTGAGGTCAGCCTGGTCTACAGAGTGAGTTCCAGGACAGCCAGAGCTACACAGAGAAACCCTGTCTCTAAAGAAACAACAAAACAAACCAAAAACCAAAAAAATCATTTAGTCCATTATCATTATAGCATGAAGCATGATAGCATGCATGCAGACATTGTGCTGGAGAAGTAACCGAAAGTTCTACATCAAGATCTAGGGGGGGGGGGGGGGGGGGGGGGGGGTAGAGAGGGAGGGATGAGAGGAAGGGAGGGAGACTGACTGACTCTGGGTGATAATGGGCTTTTTGAAACCTCAAACCTAACCCCAATGACACACATTCTACAACACACTTTCACATCCAATCCTTTCAAATAGTGCCATTCCCTGGTAACCAAGTATTTAAATCTGTGAGCCATGGGACCCATTATTTTTTCAACCACCATAATTCTTTTGGCCTTTTGATTGTCTGTGGTAGAGATCCTGCCCTTGCAGACCTACCTAGTGGGAACTTTTCTTCAGTACACTGTGCAGCCAACCCAGCCCCTGCAGCTTTGTGTAGAGGCAGCTTGTAGCAGTCAAGGCTGGCCAGCCACATAAAACTTTCTATATAGCTGAGGATAACCTTGAACTTAGCCTCCTGTCTTATCTCCCAAGGGCTAAAACTGCAGGCATGAACCACCACACTCAATGTAGGTAGTGATGGATATCACACATTCCACCCTTTGCAGAGCACAGCACGGCACCTGAATGCTCTCTGCCACAATTTACTTTACAAGGTTTGTCTCTTCTGGTAAGTAATGTTTTCATTTTCATCTGAGACGTCCTCTGAATAGCCTTTACTGTTTATTTTACACCAGCATTTTCTTCAGTATTACTCAAGGATTCTGTGGGAAGACTGACCTATTATTTGTATTTCCTCTTATTTTCTTTTTAAAAGTAATTTTTATTTATGTGTGTTTGCTTGTCTGGGTGTGTATGCAGTATGTGCAGGTTCTATCGTCGGCCAGAAGGTGGCATCAGATCCTCTGAAACTGTAATGACAAGCAATGTAATGAAAAGAGCTCTTCTGTAAGAGCAGCATATGCTCTTATGCTTAGCCATCTCTCCCGTCTATCTGTGTCGGATAGATGGCTGTCTTGCAGAATTTGGTTTACCCACTGACCTCTGGCTCATAGCTGTCAATGTCTAGGGAATTCTTGCCAGATGGGATTTGTTTCCACTGAGGGTGATGGTATCTCTCAGTGTACTTCTAAGACTGAGCCAGCCACCTGATATCTGTACTTTTCTTGTGTCTGGCCTTTTTGCTTTGAACAAGTTTCTCACTAGGCCTTCCCTCAGACGCCAAATTAAGGCCCCCAGACTTATGAATGTTCTGTGGTCTCAGGACATCAGTCAGATAGCTTAGCTTTTAAATGATACATTCTCTTAAGAGAACTAGCACAACAAAATGAAGTTTCTCTCTGCTGCTGGCCTGTCTATAGGGGACATCAGTCTCACCAAATATATGAGGGTCATGTGTGGGCTTAACCTGAAGGGAGGGCTGCAGGGCTTTCATATGGCTAGCTTCTGGACTGCTTTGGGAAGCAGCTTTCCAGTCTCCTCTCTGGCCAAGGAGCTGTTTTGGCTGTGTTCGGCTTGCTTCTCTGTGCAATGTTGTTTTTACTCTCTTAAATTTTTTCACTTCTTTCATGGATTTCTATACTTTTCCTCTCTGAGATAAATCTTTTTTTTTTTTCCTTATTCTGATTCTCTCACCAACTAACATGGAGGCAGCTTCTAGTCTATCATCTTAACAGAAGTTTGTTTGCGAAGAAGACTGTGATGGTTTATGTATGCTTGGCCCAGGGAGTGGCGCTATTAGAAGGTGTGGCCTTGCTGGAGTGGGCGTGTCACTGTGGGCTTGGGCTTTAAGAGCCTCATCCTAGCTGCCTAGAAGCTAGCACCTTTCAGATAAAGATGTAGAATTCTGCTCCTCCTGCACCACGCCTCCTAGATGCTGCCATGCTCCCCCCACCTTGATGATAATGGACTGAACCTCTGAACCTGTAAGCCAGCCCCAATAAAATGTTTTCCTTTATAAGACTTGCCTTGGTCATGGTGTTCGTTGACAGCGGTAAAACCCTCACTAAGACATGGGCATTGAGATTCAGCCTCACTGTGCAACCCCAGCTGTACTGAAAATCACCATATTGACCAGGATGTTTTCAAAATGTCATTGATCCATCCTGCCTCTGCTTTCTAAATACCAGAATTATAGGTTTCTAAAGTAGCCCAGTATACCCTGCCCAGTATACCAAATATATGAGGGTCATGTGTGGGCTTAACCTGAAGGGAGGGCTGCAGGACTTTCATATGGCTGGCCTCTGGACTGCTTTGGGAAGCAGCTTTCCAGTCTCCTCTCTGGCTGGGGAGCTGTTTTGGCTGTGTTCAGCTTGGTCATTTATCATTGTGGACTACTTGTTTGGTGGTTCAGTCATCAGCTGATTGACTTTTTTTTTTTTTTTTTTTTTTTTTTTTTTTTTTTTTTTTTTTTTTTTTTTAGTTGCTGTTTGTTTTGAGACCTCACAGTGTTGCCTAGGCTGGTCTGGAACTCAGGGGCAACCTTGCCTCAGTCTTCTAAGTGCTAGGAATCAAGGTTTGAGTCAGCATGCTCAAACACTGGACATGATCCTATATTTAGGTTTCTAGTCATCCTTTGCCTAACTAGAATAAACCTCAGGAATCAGTTTGGCCAGTTTAATTGACCGAGTGGCTTGTACCAAATTATTGATCACTCCACTTTGGGTTTTTGTTTGTATGTTTGTTTTTAAATTACTGACATGTTCAATATGGTATGAACTACCTAGGCAATCCTATAAATAGTCAAAGGTAATTGGGTTATTTTGGAGTATTTTAAACAACACACTGGGATCTATTAACTTCTTTTTTTTTTTTCTTGTAGTCAGTATTATTATATTTCAGTTTAGAAAGTTCCTAATCTTTCTTGAATCTGGAGGGAAATGTTAAAAGAATATATTTATCTTCCCCTTTTTATTAAGTACTAGAAATTCCAATAAGCTTATATTTTGTTTACTGGAGAATTTTACCAGAAAGATACTGTGGCTTCTTGTGGTTCCTGAAAGGCCAAGGCATTTGGCCAAGAGAAAACGCAGTAGCCAAGCTCAGTGAAATTCTCATACTAAGAAGTTACAGCTGGGGCTTACAGAATATTTTTCAAAAGCACAGAGTGATTTACACTCAGGCTTGTGACTTCTAGTTTCTTTTATCCTGGGCTCCGTTTCAAAAACTAATTCCACCCTCTTGTGGCTCCTTCCTGTAATATGATGTTTGTGGATTTCGTCTCATCTGTTCACTAATAAAAATCGAACGATTGAGATTTTTGTTTAAAAGAAAAACAATATTTCTTAGCCATATTTTTCTCTCCCCTCTTTAGAATACTTGTTTAGATCCCACACCCACTTTTTAAAAATGGGTCATTGTTTTTTTTTCTTCCTTTGATATTTTTGAGATCTTTGTATGTTCTGGATATTATTATGTTCTCTACCACACACGGAGGCAGATCCCCTTCCCTCACTTGATTGTTTCATTATCGGTGAAGCATGAAGCTTTTCAGTTTCACGAAGTCCCACTTATAAATTGTTGTCCTTAGTTCTTGGACAACTGGAGTCCTATCAGGAAGCCCTTTCCTCCATCATATAGCCACTGCTTGCGATTTTCCCTAGCAGTTTCAGCGTGGCAGGTTTGACATCTTGGTCTCTCACCCATTTGGAATTAGTTTTCATGCCAGGTGATAGAGCGGGCTCTAGTCTTTCCTGTTTTTCTTTTGTTCTTTTTAAAAAATAAATGAACATCTTGTTTTTTCAGCACCATTTGTGAACGATCCCACTTTTTAGCTAGTGCACGGTATGACATCTTTGTCAGATATCAGATGGCTGTAGCTATGTGTGCTTGTTTGTACTCGTTGTTTGGATTTTTTTGACTTAATTTTTTTTTTATATAGATAGCATTTCTCTGTGTGTCCCTGGTGGTCCTGGACTCAATTTATAGATCAGGTTGGCCTCGAACTCACAGAGATCCACCTGCCTCTACACAACCATGCCCAGCACCATATATTTTTTTAATATTATGACTCTATAATATTTCTTGGGGCCTTGGATAGCAATTCCTCCATCATTGCTATTTTTGCTCAGAATTAGTTAGGCTGTCTGGAATATTACATGGTTCTATAAACCATAAAGTTTTTAAAGCAATGAGAAATGAATCTGTGCTTGGATTATAATTCATCCAGTGAATAAAAGGCAGAGAAACAATTTTGTTTGCAAGCTAAAGCAAGATTAGAAAAGGCTACAGAGGCTGGGAATGAAAGCCCCAGATTTCATCCTTAGTATGTTAGCAGGGAAGAAAATTAGAAGAGGCTATACAGCTTCTACCTAGGATACTCTCCTGGGAATTCTGACCTGATGCGGAGCTAAGGGAGAGGCTGCAGCAAGCTGAAGATGCTCTCAGGGTCAAAGTGTTGCAGCCCTCAGAAGATATTCTCAAAGCCACGTCAGAGGTATGAAGGAGAAAAGCCTTTAGAATAGATTATTCTAAGTCCCAGCCTTTGGGCTACTCTATCTCTGGCCTGGTAGAGGCAGCCTCTAGACTGCTTCAGCTGATACACTATCACAGAGAAAAGATGTTCTTGATGGATAAACTCTGCCCTAATTGCAGAAAAAAGTCCCCTTTAGTGATCAGGTTTAGAGGTATTGTTTTCATAAAGAAATAAATAACTGGATACAATCATAGACCGGTTATTTTGTGGAATGTGTCTTTAGTTGATTTCCATTTCTATCATGAATTTTAGGCAGAACTACAGTAACATTCTTCTCATTTCACTTAGACCATCAAGTGAGACATGACACTGACTTATTGTATTATTTGTGATATTCATGTTGATAACTTAAGAAAGGCGTGACCTCTAAAGTTGCTAAATTTTGTCAGATGTGGTAGCATATACACTTGGGAGGCTAATGCAATTGGATCATGTCTAGTTCATAGCTAGCAAGGGTTAACAGTGAAACCCTACTCAAAAACAAGCAAAGACTGAAAAATTTGCTAATTTACATTGCATAAGTAATAACTGTTATGTGGGAAGATACTCTGTGACAGTATAAATAAAACTTGCTTCTTATCTTTCACTCTCTAATTTTAGCATCCATTAATATTTCATATCCTAATTTACTATTGTTATGATGGCTGAAAATGATTCTTTAACATTTCCAGCTTTTTTTTTTTTTTTTTTGAGTTTTTCGAGACAGGGTTTCTCTGTTCAGTCCTGGATGTCCTGGAACTCACTTTGTAGACCAGGCTGGCCTTGATCTCAGAAATCCGCCTGCCTCTGCCTCCGGAGTGCTGGGATTAAAGGCGTGCACCACCATGCCCGTCCCATTTCCAGCTTTTATTACTTGATAGTTTATCATAAATCCTATCTGTGTCCTCTATCACCCACTGCAATTCTCCTTTCCTGTCCTTTTTTCTGGTTTTTCAGATAGTGTCTCAGTATATACTGTAGTGTACTGTAGTAAGGTGCAAACTGCAGTGCAGAGAGGCTAGTGGCAGCCAGACCTCCGAGTAATGAGCAACTTCGCAGTTTGGTATTCAGTTGCAACTGGCAGTGAAAGACTGGGATTGTAGCTATTTAGAATAAGACAAGAGGGTCCTAAGGCCAAGGCCAGCCTAGGCTACAAAGTAAATTCATGCCTGTCTGAGTAACTTAGTGAGATCCAAGTAAAAATAGAAAATAAAAGAGTGCTGGGGATATAGGTCAGTGGCAAGGAGTTGTCTTAGTATGTGTGCTGCCCTAGGTCCAATCCCAAGTACTATGGAGTGTATTACTCAGGGCTTTTTAGTAACCTAGAACTGAGACTAGTAGAGGAGAATTTCTTAGAGTGGATTATCTGAAATAGTCTGGGTTGCTAAACAGTGGTTTACTAAACAGTGGTTGCTAAACAGGTTGACTACACCCTGGACAGCCCAAGCACCTGGTAGCTGTTCAGACCTCAGCTGTTGAGATAACCCCAATTGTCCTAGTCTTACAGTGAGGACCTTGAGGATTCCTGGAGAGCTGTGGTCTGAAGTCCACATTAGAAGGCTGAAAAGACTGTTCATCAGTAAAGAACAATGTTAGCAGCAGTGACCAAAATGAACTCACAGCAAAACATAAGTCCCATAATCAGAAAAGCAAACTTTTCCCCTTGTATCTTCTTGTATCTGTATATCATGGGAACATGATGACAACAGATAACCTACTCAAGAGAATCTATTCCATTTGTGCCCACTGGCTTATCTCTTAGTTGATTCCAGACTCAGGCAAACTGAGAGCTGAGATTAACCATCACCCTATGACACCATGACAGGAATTTAGAGCAGAGAGAGAGAGCCTCTGAACATTTTTATTTTGATTTACTTCCATTCCCTATCTATCTATCTATCTATCTATCTTATCTATTTATTTTTTGTACCCAGGCTATCTTAGAATTGGAATCTATGTGTCCTAGGCTGGCCTCCAACTCACAGGGATGCACTAGCAAGTGTTAGGACACCAATGACACCTGGCTTTTTCCTTCACATCATCCATTCTTTTTTGCTGTTGCTTGCAAAAGTTATTTCATTTTGTGTGTGTGTGTGTGTGTGTGTGTGTGTGTGTTTATTGGGGGGGGTCCTATGTGTACATGTGTTTATAGGCACAGAGGCCATGGAAGGATGTTGGGTTTTCTTTTTTATCAACCTCCACCTTATTCGCTTGAGACAGGGTCTCTCAGTCTCTCATTAAACCTGAGGCTAGGTTGGTGGCCAATAAGCCCATGTGCTTCTTTATCTCTGTCCTCCACATTTCTGGGTTTATAGATAGATGTGGCCACACCTGGGTTTGATGTGGGTGCTCGAAATTAAACTCAGGTCTTCAATGTTTAGATAGTTCTTACCTGTTGAGTCATCTCCCCAGCCACCCTGCTCAATGACCCAGCTTATACAGCTCGGGCTGTCCTGGAACTCACTCTGTAGACCAGAGTGAGAGTGAGATAGATCAAGAGCCTCTGAACATTTTTCTTTTATTTACTTTTTTTCCTTATTATTATTATTTTTTTAATCTGGTCTGGAACTAAGATGTGCCTGCCTCAGCCTGCAGAGTGCTGGGATCAAAGGTGGTGACTGGCTACCTTTCATTCTTACAAAAGAAAGAAAGAAAGAAAGAAAGAAAGAAAGAAAGAAAGAAAGAAAGGAAGAAAGAAAGGAAGGCCGGCCAAACAGGCAATGAAGTAAATAGAAAGTAGTTTCTTCAACAAGTTAGGCTCTCTGAGAAATCTACAGCTTATTGTTAAAAAACTGAGGTGGTGGCACACGCCTTAAATTTTAGCAGTTAGGAGGCAGAGGAAGCTGGATGTAACTTTAAGGCTAGCCTGGTCTGCAGAGTGACCTTATTTAGAAAAACAACAACAAAACCAAAACCAAAATAAAACAAAAACAAAAACACAGAAAAATTGAGCCACTACTATTTGTGACACGGTGAATCCATTGCTTAAATGTAACTTGCAGTTTACAAAGAATTGAGGTTTGAGGTGATATGTATCGCCTACTTAATTATTGTCAGCTATTACATCCAGTTCTAGTGCCCGGTCTGGGGGCATGGCTGATGCTTTCCTTTCTGGTAGGCTTGGTGTTATATTTCCCCGGTGACGACGAGGGCGGGGCTTGCAAGAGGCGGGGCCGGTTAGAGATGGTCGGGCGGAAGCTGGAGGCAGGAGCAGCGCGCGCTTCTGTGTTCTGAGGCCGTTGTCAGGTTCCGGGCTGCTGTTGTGCTTCACGCTTCAGCCGGTCCGGGTGTTGGGCTTCTCCCGTCCAGGCCTTGCCAGCAGTCTGCACCCGCGGCCTTGGTCCCTGATGGCCCTGTGCAACGGAGATTCCAAGGTCAGTGTGTGATTGGCGTCTATGCGGCCCTCCGAGGCCTGGGGGTCCGTCCGCCTCCCTCGGCCCGGTCAGTGGCGCTCTGCATGTGTCAGGCCGGCCTGCGGCGCGGCTACTCGGCAGCGGAGGCGCATGGTTGGCTTTGCTAGTGAGTGGATCCGAGCGGCCCTCCCGGCCCTCCCGGCCGAGAGCATCGAGTTCCAGCGCAGAGGCGACCTGGCCGTGGGCCGCGATTCTTGGGAACTTCGAGGCCTTTCAACCGCAGGGCAGGGTCGGGGCCTCGCCTGTGGCAGGCGGGCCAGGCGGGCCTGTATTGTTTCCAGCCTAGTGCAGGCCTTTCTGTCACTCCATTGACCGCAGCTTCTGTTCCTGGTTCCAGGTGTGCTCTGTCACCCTCTTCTCCCGCCATCTTCGGAGGGGAAGAGTTAAAGGTTCTGCTCCTGCGCACTCTGTCTCGTGTATTACGTGCTAGTTTTCGGGGACGTTTTCCCGCCTTTGGGGCCTTTTCTTGGGAGCCAGGTTCTCCCGGGGTGCTGGAAAAAGTTGATTAACTGCGTTAGCCAAGACGCGAGAGCGTTGGACCGTTGATGCCCGCTTGTGGCTTCCAACTCCCAGCCTTAGACGTTGTTCTTTCTTGCCTGGTCTCTGAATTGGTCCCCTTTCCCTTCCGACCTAATCGTCTTTGACCTAGAGAGCTTTCTGACCTTCAGAAAGTAAGTTTTGTCATCAAGAAACTGCAGTGTTTAAAATATAATTTACTTTAGCAAGGTGTACATCTCTCTTGTGCATGATTGTGACCTAGCTTAGCACTCTGGTTAAATTTCTCTTCGGGTGTATGAAACTCTAAACTATTGGATAGGTGTTCTAGAGCCAGGAATAATTTCTACCCTTGCAAACAGTGTCACAAACAAGCGAATGGCTGCTTAATATGTAGAAATCATTCAAAACCTATGTTTAACAAATGAATAAACATTATTAGGTAGCTCCTATAATTTCAAACCTAGGCACCTGTCATGGCCTGAAGAATAAGTCTCACCTTACAGTTTTGTACATTTGTCTTTAATTTTTAATCTTACAACTCACTGGAATTCATCTTTTTTTTTTTTTTTTTTTTTTTTTTT
>LR753346.1:1271787-1323528 GCA_902729485.2 Mus minutoides | reverse complement strand
TGACCTCCAACTCAGAAATCGGGCTGCCTCTGCCTCCCAAGTGCTGGGATTAAAGGCGTGTGCCACTACTGCCTGGCTCAACATTTTCTTAAGATGATATTTTTGATCATTGTGATATATTTGAGTTTAAGGTGAATAGCTAAATTTTTATGTCAAGGTCATGTGGTAGAGTGACCAATTAAGTCCAGCCCAGATGATCCAACGCCCTCACTTGGTCCCTGAGGACACTGCATGCAAATGGTGCAGACAAACATATAGGCAAAACACTGTTGTAAGGAATTTTAAAATAAAATGCAAAAAACTTAATAAAAGTATTAAAGTAATTCTTAAGCTGGCTTATTAGAATTAACCATCACAGATGCTATTCCAGCACCATCAGTGTGGAGACATACATCAGTGTAAGGCTAGCCTCCAACACACATACACACACAGACACACAAGTTTATGGTGTTATTCTTGCAAGTGTGTCTGTGTACCACATGTTCGTGCCCGTGTGTTCATGGAGGCCAGAAAATGACATTAGATCCCTTGGGACTGGAATTACAGACAGTTGTGAGCTGCCATGTGGATTCAGAGAATTGAACCTGGATCCTCTGGAAGAGCAGCCAGTGCAGTGCTCATAGACCCAGAGCCATTACCCCAGCCCTTGTTTTTAAAACTTTTAAAATTCTGTACCAATATTTTATGTAAATGAGTGTTCTGTTTGGCTTTTTGTTATTTGGAAAGATAAATGGAAAGCAGTTAAGAAAGTGCCTCCCAGGGCTGGTGAGATGGCTCAGCGGGTAAGAGCACCCGACTGCTCTTCCGAAAGTGATAAGTTCAAATCCCAGCAACCACATGGTGGCTCACAACCATCCGTAGTGAGATCTGGCTCCCTCTTCTGGAGTGTCTGAGGACAGCTACAGTGTACTTACATATAATAAAATAAAATAAATCTTTAAAAAAAAAAATCATTAAAAAAAAAAAAGAAAGTGCCTCCCAGGTGGCCTGTAGGCAAATCTGTAGGTCATTTTTTTTTTTTTCTTTTTTTAATGTGGATAGGATGGGTTACCTTGTAGGAGGTACCAGATCTGGGCAGGTGGACCTGGGTTGTAAAGTACTATACCACACTACACTATATAGTGATTATGTTACTATGACCTAACAGTTGCTATAGCCATGAGGATGATAATTAAAAGGCACAGAAATAAAGAACTTAAAACTGTATTATTTTTCTTTGTTGAGAAATTTGTGCGTCGCCTATCATTGTCTAGCCCCATTGTATCTTGTCTCTTCTGATGGTAGTAAGTTCTTGATTTTCTCATAATGGTGGCAAAGTTGAAACAAAATCACTAAAGGGCTTCTCACTTTGCAGGCAGGCAGTCTACTACATCTTCTTCTCGGTTTCTCCCATTTCTCTTCTTCCTCCTTTCTAGTCCCTTCTATGGATCCTCTCCCGAGTTCCAGGTCTTGCAGAAATCATGATAAGAGCCCAGACTAAAATAGTGCACTGGATTAATCATCCAACTTCAGTTGCTTTTGGAACATGGTAAATTTTGTTGCATTCATGCCCACTCTTCTACTTTTGCATTATTGTCCAATACATATCTCTTAGCCCTTTTGTTCTAGTCCATTTCTTTTCTATAATGAAGCATTTTGACCACAGGCAACTTGGTAAGGAAAGGGGTTGGTTTGGTTTACACACTTGGACACTTAACATGACTTAACATGTGCGGAATGATGCTTGCAGGCTTGCTTTCTCTTGCTTCTTTCCAAACTTACTATTGGCTAGCTTTCTTTAATATCCCAGGACTATTTGCCTTGTTATGGTAGTCTTTCTGTGGGCCAGGCCATTCTGTAGAATTTAGCCCTCAGAAAATGCCCCACTCCCCAAGCCCAAACAGATATAGAGGTAGTTCTTTTCTTCCCTAGCCCCTCTCAACCCCTCCTCCCCCCATGACTCTAGGTTATGTTAAATTGAACCCCTCCTCCCCCCATGACTCTAGGTTATGTTAAATTGAACCTCTCCTCCCCCCATGACTCTAGGTTATGTTAAATTGAACCCCTCCTCCCCCCATGACTCTAGGTTATGTTAAATTGAACCCCTCCCCCCCATGACTCTAGGTTATGTTAAATTGGCTGTAAAAGATAAATAACACCTCTAGGTTTTGCTAAATTACTTTCTAGAGGTGTTAAAAGTTTATACTTAGACAAGTTTGAAAGTTTAAAATTAAGAATAAAAGTTAGTGTTCTAGGTTAGATGTGTGTATTCTGTTTTTTCCTCAGGTAAACAGAAAATTTTAAAGTAAGAGATTTTAAAGTGAAAGTGGCCATACTTACATTCTAGCAGCAGGCTTTAATTACCTCATTGATATGTTTCTTAGGAATGCTGTGCCTATTGGGATAATCATATCATTTTCTGTCCAGAGGAGGCACAAGTAATATGAATGCTGGCATAACAGGCAGCGATCAGACCTGCTAACAAAGCAGGATTGTTTTCCTTTGTGAAGGTGTACATAAAGCTCAGTAGGAGTGACCATATCAGTCAGTAATGGCGCCTCGCACTCACATGTTCATGTGTCCACAAAAGGGTGTATACTTACATCTTAGACTTAAAAGAACTTCTGAATCCATACCTTAGAAATACAACATAAGTTAACAGTTTGCATTTCTGTCCGGTGGAGCTGACAGTGACCCCCTATTTTTTAAAAACAGTGTAATTAAACATTTTATTTTGTATATATGGAGATACAGTGTGCATGTGGAGGTCAGAGGATGGCATACAGGAATTGCTTCTCCATGTGCTTTGCCTCAGACATCAAATTCAGGTCCTTAGGCTTGGCTACAAGTCTTTTCCTGCTGAGCCATCTTACTAGCCCCAAGTCATACAATTTTTGTAAGTAAGAATTTCTGTTTGTTTTACTTTTAGCCAGAGAATGCTGGAGGAGATCTTAAGGATGGTTCTCAGCATTACGAAGGAGCTGTTGTCATTCTGGATGCTGGAGCCCAGTATGGGAAAGTCATTGACCGAAGAGTGCGGGAGCTCTTGGTGCAGTCTGAAATCTTCCCCTTGGAAACACCAGCCTTTGCCATAAAGGAACAAGGATTTCGGTAGCCTCTGATTGATATGTCGTCAATGAAATTGAGTTTAGATTTTGGAATATTTTATAATTAGTTTTCTTGGGTATTGACTTTTTCTATAAAAATCCAGTGTAATTTTGTAAGAAATTTCCTATAGCTCTGATTTGGAATTAAAAAGGAATAATTTATACTTTAGTCCAAAAAATCACCTTGATGTTTTCAATTTTTGTTTGTTTTGATGATGCTGGGGAGTTTACCTTGATTTTCCTTTTACAGCTGACCACCTTGTTGAATAGTTTATATTTTATATGATTTGTGGGTCACAGTTAGATACAGTTATAGTGATCATTTGTTCATTGCTCTTAGAGTATTTAATTAATCAAAAGAAAAATGTACAAATGTTTGGATAGAGTAGCTGAAAGGGAGGAAGTTTTTATACAGGAGTTCCTTTTGTTTCCATCCCTGAAAAACTTGTTGCTAAAGGAGAAAAACCTAAGCCATATAAGGCTAATTCCAGTGGCCTCTGTCCCTAACAGGCAAGACAGCCAACACATGTGAGGCTTTTTGGTTCAACAGATTGTAATGTTCTTTCCTTTCATATGGATTGGTGCCTCACAGTTTTTCCCCAGAAGTGACTACAGTGACCATCATTCACACTAGGTGAATGAAAATAAAGAAGTAAAAAAGGAAGGAAATGACCACTTTTAGGGATGGTGGAGGAGAAAGCTTATTGTAGGTAAAAAGGAGAGCACAGCCAGAAGCAGGGATGTCTGAGAGAGTCCAGAGTGAACATGATCTTGAGCTGGGTCATGTAAGGAGAGTGGGAAGCTGGGAGGAGTTGCCTACCAAGAGGGACAACCTTGGCCAAGAGAGTAAAAGTTACACCAAAAGGGTAGTTAACAAAAATGGCTGTGGGGAATGGCTGGGCTGGAGAAGTTCATGGTAGGCGACATACCCTGAGGAATATAGGGAGCCTGCAGTGGTCAGTGTACACTTTGACCTGTTTTTTTTTGTTGTTTTTTTTTTTTTTTTTTTTGGTTTTTCGAGACAGGTTTTCTCTATAGCCCTGGCTGTCCTGGAACTCACTTTGTAGACCAGGCTGGCCTCGAACTCAGAAATCCACCTGCCTCTGCCTCCTGAGTGCTGGGATTAAAGGCGTGTGCCACCTTGCCTGGCTTTTTACTGCTTTTTTTTTTTTTTTTTTTTTTTTTTTTTTTACATTGTGACCTGTTAATGGGCACCTCAGCCAGTTGTCTAGGGTTTGAGACTTAATACGAGGTGTGCTGTCTTTCTCTTCAAATGTCTTACTGTGCATGTATATGTGTACATCTACTTGTGAGCTTGAGGCACTCAGAAGACAGTTTGCGGGAGTTGGTTTTCTCCTTCACCATGTGAATCTGAAGGATCAAACTCAGGTCATCAGGATTCATAATAAGTGCCTTTACCTGATATCATAGGACACTGAGTATATTTCATTTTTCTTTCTTTATAAAAAGAAAACAAAACAGTCTCTTGCCTTGTAGCACTCTCTGGCGGTTATTGAATTCAATATTGTAGAAATTTGTGGTGATTTTCTTGCAACTTCCCTCCCAAATGCTATGATTAGAGGCATGCACTATAAAGCTTAGCAATGTGGTTTGCTGTTTTCTTTCTTTCTTTCTTTCTTTCTTTCTTTCTTTCTTTCTTTCTTTCTTTCTTTCTCTCTCTCTCTCTCTCTCTTTCTTTCGAGTCAGGGTCTTTATGTAGTCCAGGCTGGCCTTGAACCTCAAATGCTCCTGCTCCTTCTCTCTCCTTCATAGAGGTTTTCCTTCTCTGTATACCTCTGCTGCACACTCAGCTTTTCAATGTGTGGTCTAGGCAATTTTTCTCACCCTTCTCACGCTTTTCATCATATTTCCAGGGGTAGCTGATAAAGAACTGTCTTTCAAGTATGTTGAGTGTCAGTGTCAGGAACAACTACAGTATTGAGATCTGTAAAGACAGAGGACTTTTTTTCTTTCTTCAATATATAATATATATATATATATATNTTTTTTTTTTTTTTTTTTTTTTTTTTTGGTTTTTCGAGACAGGGTTTCTCTGTATAGCCCTGGCTGTCCTGGAACTCACTTGGTAGACCAGGCTAGCCTCGAACTCAGAAATCCGCCTGCCTCTGCCTCCCGAGTGCTGGGATTAAAGGCGTGCGCCACCACGCCCGGCATATATATTTTTTTTTTATATTAAATAATTAAAAATTAGTAGTCACATTGTTTACTGACTCCTCTTCCAATCAATCCACAGGGCTATTATCATATCTGGAGGACCTAATTCTGTGTATGCAGAGGATGCGCCCTGGTTTGATCCAGCAATATTTACCATTGGCAAGCCTGTTCTAGGAATTTGCTATGGCATGCAGGTATAGCTGTGAATTGAGTTTGAGAGTTGACTTAATGTTTTCTTCTTGTGATTTAAATACTATTTGTCTCTAAGATAATTTGGGCAACACACTACTGTATATTGCTATTCTGTCATGGAACTGACCTTGTAAGGAAACCTGTTCATAAGTAACTAGATCACTTAGCAAATTACTATTTATTTATTTGTTTGTCTTTCCGTTGGTCCATCCATCCATGCATCCATCCATCCATCTATCCATCTATCCATCCATTTTCTTATTTCTTATTTGAGACAGGGTCTCACACTGGCTAGCCTAGAACATGTGATATAAGTTAGGCTAGACTTGAACTCAGATCATCCTGCCACTGCCTCCCTAAGTGGTGGGATTAAAGGTGTGCTCCTTTATGTGCTAAGACTGTACACTTTTAAACAGTGAGAATTCCTGTTGTTTCTCCTAGCCACTTTCATTTGTTGTATTCTCAATCATGGTCATTTTAACTAATTATACAAGAACAATATTGAACATGATTTTAGATAACATTAAACAAAAACATGCTAACATCTGACTTATCAAAGAAACAATTTTATTAAATAAGATCTAAGGGAATAAAAACATAAACCAGATATAAGTTCTCCCTTATGCTTGTAAGCCTAGGATTATCACGTTACATCATTTAAACATTGGCTTACTTGATTGGATCATCTGGAAACAGAGCTAGAAATCATCCTTGCATAATGTATTATTGCATATTAGCACATTTTCTCTGTCCCTCCCATCCCCTCTCCTTCATCCCCCTCTCCTTTTTTCTTTCCTTCTCCATCTTTCTTCCGTCTCTCTCATCTTGCTTAGGTAAAGAACTTTTTGCTGCATAGTCCAAACAACCCACAAATTGTTACTCTTCCTGCTGAAGCTTCTTGAGTACTGTAACGTTTTCATTAAAAAAAACAAAAACCTCTCCTCTCCCCATATTAGTCAGGGTTCTCTAGAGGGACGGAATTGATAAAATGAATCTATCTGTCTGTCTGTCTGTCTGTCTTCGTATCTATCTATCTATCTATCTATCTATCTATCTATCTATCTATCGAAAGGGAATTTATTACAGTGGCTTACAGGCTATGGTCCAGCTAGTCCAACATTGGCTGTCTCCTAATGTAAAGTCTAAGACTCCATTAGTCTGAGGCTGGACATCTCAGTTAGACTTCAGTATACATCAGAATCCCAAAGAAGTAGTCTCCAATGCCAATGAGGTAAGCAGAAGTTAAACAGGCAAAGACCAAAGTTTGTGTTCCTTGTCCTTCATGTTGGCTGCCTGGAGAAGGTGTGGCCTACATTTTGGATGGGGACAAGGTTTCTTTACCCTCAATCTGGATTTAAGGGTCTGTCTTCCTATGTCAAATGAGCCAATTAACTAAAGATTCCTCACAGATGTGCCCAGCAACTTGTTCTTCAGTTAATTTTAGTTTTGGTCAAGAATAGCCACCATACCTACATTTGCTTTTAAACTCAAGAATGTATATATATATATATATACACACACACACACACACACATATATATACATATACATACATACATGTATGTATATGTATGTATATATATGTGTGTGTTATATAATATTTACTGTATTAATAACTGTACCAATATATATTTGTGTGTGTATACATACACACACGCATATATATATATATATATATATATATATATATATATATATATATGTAATTATTTACTCTTAAGGGTTTTTTTTCTATGTTAATAGCCAAGAGGCTGTAGAGATGATATATCAGTTAAGAGCAAACACCAGGGTTTGAATCCCCACACTCACATGATGGGTTAAAACAGATTGAGTAACATACTCTATTTGGCCACTTTTGTGGTTTACAGATAAAGTTCATGCCCATTTTTCTCCTTTCTTATCTTTTCTTCTCTTGTCTTTTCTTCTCTTGTCTTTTCTTTTCTTGTCTCCCCTCCCCTCTCCTCCACTCTTTTCTTGATTTTTTGATACAGGGTTGCTCCATGTAACCTGGCTATCATGGAACTCATTTTTTAGACCATGCTGGCCTTGAATTCTGCCTCCCGTGTGCTGGGATTAAAGAAATTCACCACCACTGCCCTGCTAATTCATCCCCTTTGTAATAATTATTATTATTATTATTTCCCCTCCCCCAAGACATGGATTCTCAGTATAAGAGCCCCTGCTGTCCTGGAATTTGCTTTGTAGACTAAACTGGTCTTGAACTTATGGAGATCCGCCTGTCTCTGATTCTGCTTCTGCGTCTGCCTGTGCCCCTGCCTCCTAAGTGATGGTATTAAAGATGTGCTCCACCATGTCCTTTATATTAAAAACAAGACATTTGATTGTACTGCCCTCTTCTAATATTTCGCCTTTCATCTTTCTTGTCATTCTCTAATTCAGCCATTCAAACTTGTATAATTATTATTAAAATGTTTCATATTTTATTCCTTCATGCTCTAACTCCTGTGTTGTTGCTACAGTTTTTTTGGATTTTTTTTTTTTTTTAATCTCAAAGTACCTTTGTAGCTGGTCTGACTTACATATTAAAGAAAAATTTCTCTTTCTGTTTTCTTTTTGAGATAAGAGTCTCACAATGTAGCTCTGGCTGTCCTAGAACTCACCTGTGTAGACCAAACAAGGCCTGAGCTCATCTACCTTCACCTGCCTGTGCTTCCTGAGGTCTGGGATTAAGAGCATATGCTCCAGTACACCTGAACAATGTTTTTTAAATGTTAATTAAAGTACAACGAATGGAAAGTCTCTCAGTGTTTGACAGAGATTAACCTCAGGTCAAATTTCTAGTCAAATTTTGTTATAAATTTATGCCTACTAACAATTTTATATATAGTAATAGTAGTTACCTACACACATTAAATACCCGTTTACTCATATTTATGGTACAAACAACATTTTGAAGGCAAAGAATATAATTATTATTAGCATACAAACTTTTCTTTGATTCATATTAACATTAATTTTTTTCTTTGAACAGATGATGAATAAAGTTTTTGGAGGCACTGTGCATAAAAAAAGTGTTAGAGAGGATGGAGTTTTCAACATTAGTATGGATAATACGTGTTCATTATTCAGGTATTATTTTTAAATTACATTTATTTAATTTTAGGTCCATCCATATGTGTATGCCACTGTGTGTGTGTGTGTGTGTGTGTGTGTGTGTGTGTGTGTGTGTGTGTGTGTAAATCAGAGGACAGTTTGTGGGAGTTGGTTCTCCCCTTTGTCAGGCTTGGTGACAGATGCCTTCATCATCCCAGCTATCTTGCTAGTCCCATGTATTTAATTTATATGTGTATTGAGTTTTTTGTTGTATTTATTTTTTGTGTCTATAGACATGCATATGTTAAGATCAGAGAATAACTGTGGGAATTGGATCTCTACTTCTACCATGTGGGTGGATCACAGGGATCAATTAATTACTTCCTCTTCATAGTTAAATACCATTGCTTTTCTTTTTGTTTTTGCACTAGAGTTCCACCTTGCCTGCTGTGTTGTGTTTTATATTAATGTAAAAGTTTATAGGATTTTTATACAAGTATTCTGATTTTAATATCTCATACTCTTAACCTGCTTGCCTGCCTTCCTCTGTATGTGTGTTTGTGTGTGTTTTCCATGTGTGTGCATACCATCTGAGTTCAGAAGAGGGTGTTGTATCTCCTGGAATTGGAATTGTAAGTGGTTGTGAGTTCTCTGATGTGGATACTGGGAACAGAATGACTCTAGAAGAGAGATAAGCGCTCTAAACCATGGAGCCATCACTCCAGCCAGCCTGATTATATCGTAACCTGCATCTTAGATATATCTATACTGTACAGATAGCTGTAGAATAACAGTGTCAGCATCATCATTACTGATGTGACAGTGAATTATTAAGTCATAGAAATATCTGTTTTAAAGATAAAATCTCAGAAATGAAATGTTGGAATTACAGTTTTATTATCTATAAGTTTTTTAGTGTAATTAGAGTACCAGCTTCATATATTCATCAGTTCAGTTTTCAAGTTTAATAATTATTCTGTGTGTGTATGTGTATGCTGTATGTGGTGCATGATGTGTGTGTGTGTGTGTGCGCACGTGTGCTGTATGATGAGGTATATGTTGATGTGTTTATGTGCGTTCTATGCACACATGTGCATACACATAGAAGTCACAGGAGAATGTTAGACTCTCTATTTTACTACTCACTGTCTTATCCTCTTGAGCCAAGTTCTCTAACTGAACCTGGAGCTAGACAGGAAATACTTGTGACTTCTCTTTTGTTAGACCACAGGATTGGGGTTACAGGTCCACATGTGGCTGCAACTGGCTTTTTATGTGGATACTGGGGATTTGAACTTTTATCCTCATGCTTGTTTTAAGCAAGAATTTTAAACCACTGAGATTTCTGAACAATCCCCTTGTTCTCAATTTTTATTAGTTGCCCTCCTTTCAGATTTAATATCTTTTATTGGCACTCTTTATAGTTATATATGTTCATATATAAATTCTATGTAAATTCTAACAGTGTTCCATTGCTATATAGCTTTTACCTCCTGAATTTTCCTAATCTACTATACAGCAAATTTGTATTTCTAAACAAAATGATTGTTGTATTTAGGATTACTATTTCTGTGATGAAACACCATGATCAAAGAAACTTAGGGAGGAAAAGATTTATTTAGCTTATTTATTTATTCTTAGTCAGGACATGAACTCAGGCAGGGCTGGGACCTATAGGCAGAAACTAATGTACAGGCCATGAAGGGGTGCTGCCTACTGGCTGACTCTTCATGGCTTACTCAGCCTGTTTCCTTATACAACTCAGGGCCACCAGCCCAGGGAGACACCGCTCATAATGGGCAGGGTCCTCTCCAGTCAATCACAAATTAAGAAAGTGTCCTACAAATTCCCCTAAATCTTAGGGAGGCATTTTCTCAGTTGGGGCTCCCTCCTCTCTGATTATTCTAGCTTGTATCAAGTTGTTATAAAACTAGACAGTTCATTGACCTATCAATCATGATTCTCCTTGAGATATTAGTGTGTAAATTTTACTTGTTTTATGTTTAGGGGCCTGCAGAAGGAAGAAATTGTTTTACTTACACATGGAGACAGTGTAGACAAAGTAGCTGATGGATTCAAGGTTGTAGCACGTTCTGGCAACATTGTGGCAGGTAAAAATTCAGATTTCATTAAAACTATTTTTTCATAGTGATCATGATTCTGTATGAGATATTCTTAAATTTTCATTTAAAATGTTTACTTTGCTTTGTTTTTTTTAAAACATGTATTGTGCCTGTGAGTCAGAGGATTGCTACAGGGTTCTTTCCTTCACCTATTTGGATCCCATTAGGTTCAGGTTTGATACCAAGTGCCTTTTACCCATTGAATTGTCTTGTGGGTATGTTTTTATTTTTTCCATAGCTGTTGTAAATGTGGTAACTTAATGTAGTAACATTACTAACCAAGGGAATTATTCAGAGTTTACATAAGGCTTTAAAATACTTAACTTAAAAAATAAATTTCACACGAATAAATGAATTCATATGAATGTATGTGTATCTGTATATGTACCTAAGAAGGTGAGAATGTTGTGGGTTCTCTAAAGCTGAGCTGCAGATAGTTTTGAGCTGTCTGATGTATGTTCTGGTGATTAGGGGAGAAAAAGTAAAGTTTAGATCAGGATGGTAGAAGTGCTAGTCATATCTTTGGATTGTAATAATGCTCCTATTGGAGAGACAAAGATTTGCCAATGGATTGAGTGTGGAATAGCAAAGGTAAAACAATCATGTTTTAAAATAAATAAATTTTTTATTTTTTTATTTTTTATTTTGCCTGAGTAACATATGGGTGGAATTTCTATTTACCTAATGGAAAAGACTTCAGGGGTTTCTGGTTTCATATGAAATTCAGGGTGCTTTTATTAAATAACATCAAAATAAAGGTGTCCAGGTAAGCAGTTATGCATCTTGATTTCAGCGGAGACACCTAGGCTGGAGGTATTCTGATGGGCCGACGTATGGAATATTAGGTTCATGAGAACGTGAGACCACTTAAGAGTTTATGAAGAAGATATTTAAGCCCTGAGTTCTGGCAGATTCTATATGTAAAGATAGACCAGGTGAAGAGGGACCAGCAATGAAGAGTTAGAAGCAGCAAACAGTGAAATAAATAAACTGAGAGTGGTATCCTGGAAGACACATAAAGTATAAAGTGCCTCGGATCTTGAGCCTCCCAGGCATGAGCTATAAGAGTTGAGACAAATGTCTTCATCCATGAACCATAAAATAAGGATGATGATGCCAATGTAAAGCCCCTGGCTCAGCACCTGTTGCTTAACTGTTTAAGCATACTCATTAAGCATAAGAATTTGTTAAACTCTTTGGTCAAGTATGTGCAGTTATATAGTAAAAATCCCCAATCTGAATACCTGAAATTGTCCACAATCCAAAATTATTTGATTACTAACAAATATCTCAATTGCAAATTCTTTATGTGTCTCCAAATGACAAGTGGTAGTCAAAATGCAAGTATACTTAAAATGTGTCATTTTAGGCTACTTATCTATGTGACTTTCATGTTTGTACTTGGATCTCATCCAAAAGTTAGTAACGATGTCTGTTGTGTGATAAAAGTTTTCCTAGGGAGATAAAACACACAGTTGATAAGGAACCCACAACAGACCAAAGCATGGATATTAACCAAGTCCAGTTAGGTGAACCAATGAATTTCCCTGGGGTTACCACAGGATTATGAGTGAGAGGTAACTTAGAGGAACAGAAATGACTCAGACAACTTTATTACCAAAGCCTACCACAACATGGGTGACAGTTAACAAAACTGGGAACCTGGAACACTTTGCACTACTTGTTGGCATCTTAACAGGTTGGAGAGTATCTATTCTAGGTGCCAAAATAGGTCTAACCTCTTCCAGGCAGCCCAGCTGGTTTCTGTTTCTTCCAGGCAGCTGGTCTGCTCTTGGTCTTTGTAGTGCAGCTTCTCCCATCCCAGAGGGACTCTAGTGAATCTGGTCAATTTCAGGAACTTCCTGAAGCTATTTGAATTGTTTGTTTACCTTTCTGCTTAAGGAGCTTTATAGTATGCAATGTTTCAATCTTGGAAACTGTTACTATGACAACCTAAAACACTTTTGAACCTGGAACATTTCAGAGTAGGGCTATTCAACCTATATTTGTAGTTACTGGAACTGGAAAGAAAATACTAGAAAATAGTGAAAACGTTTGTGGTATGAAGATTTTTTTAATGTTGGGCATTAGAGGATGCTAAGTATATGTGGAAGTCATGTAGGACTGAGAACCAAAATTGAGTTGTTGTTTTTTCCTATATTAAATAGATGAAAAAAATAGAAGTAATGAGAGAGAAATAAAAATCTAGTGAAATAGCCTCTGCTCTGTCCTAAACCTCGTGTTTTTTTTTTTTTTTTTGCTGTATACTTAATAAAGATTATAGTAACAGCTTTTTATGTACTTTCTTTTTTTGTAATTAAAAGTTGAATAGAGCATATACATTTAACATTTATAGAGAAAGATTTTGAGGAATGGAGAATGGATTGTGAATATTAGTTGTATCTTCACCATAAAGTTGCTTTGTGATTGTTCTTTCCATGAAGGTATAGCCAATGAATCTAAAAAGCTATATGGTGTACAGTTCCACCCTGAAGTTGGGCTTACAGAAAATGGGAAGGTAATACTGCAGAATTTCCTGTATGATATAGCTGGATGCAGTGGGAACTTTACCGTGCAGAACCGAGAACGTGAATGCATTCGAGAGATTAAAGAGAAAGTAGGAACATCAAAAGTGTTGGTAAGTGTTTGATCTAAGTCTGCAGACTTATGTCAGAAATATTAGAATCCATAGTAGGATTCTAGCCCTGACAACTGAAAGGCTACATATATACATGTATACATATATAGTTTGTGTGTTGCATCCCCTCAGAGTCTCTTGTTTGTTTATTCTGCTTGATATTTTTTTTCTCTTCATTTTATTTACAGGTTTTACTCAGTGGTGGTGTAGATTCAACTGTTTGTACAGCTTTACTAAATCGTGCTTTGAACCAAGATCAAGTCATTGCTGTACACATTGATAATGGCTTTATGAGAAAACGAGAAAGCCAATCTGTTGAAGAGGCCCTCAAAAAGCTTGGAATTCAAGTCAAAGGTATTAATTTAGCATGGAGAAGTTAATTTTTACCAGGGGTTATTTATTTCTTCAAGCTATGTGATTTAGTTCAGTTCAATATTAAAATGTAGTTTTCTCTAAAAACTAAGGGCATGTTTAGCCTTTTAGTTCATATTCATAAATTTTTTGTTCACTATACTGGAACTTGTAAGTTGCCATTTTGCGTTTACTATTCTGTCCTCAAAAATCTCACCAAAATCTGTCCTCTCACAATATTCTTTATGCAAGTGAGCATCTGCTATAAATACAGGTTGTATTCAATCAAGCTCACACAAAGAAAGTAGATTAAAAGTCTAGAATTATTAAGACATGTTTGTTGTATGCACCTGTAATCCTAGCTCTTAGGAGACCAAGGAAGGAGAAATGTTTGATACCAGGAGTTTGGAATTAGCTTAGGCAACATTGCCAGACTTAAGGCAAGCCATGTAGGCAGCTCAATTGATAAAGTGCTTCCCACAGAAGCATGAGCATCTGAATTTATCTTTAGAACCCATATAAAAAAATCCATATGTGTCTATATGCCTATAATCACCCAAACTAGGAAGATGTAGACTGATGAATCCTTGGGGCCTGCTGGCCAGCCCATCTGACTCAACTAGTTAGCTCCATGTTTAGTGAGAGGCATGCTGAGGAAGACACATGATGTCTGTCTTGTGAAGGTCAGTGCTTGCAGACACACAAAATTTAAAAATTAAAAAAAAAAAAAAGACATCATCAGTTACTGTTGATTTAAAGGACAGTGATAATCACTAATAAACTTACTTTAACTGATGGCTACAATGATGAAATAATATAATAGATTAAAAGTTTAATTGGTGCTAAAAGGCTAAGTATAATGATGACTTTTACATCACTTTCCTTTTTGAAGCAAGACTAAAAGCAAAGACATATAAGCAGTTAAAGTGATGAAGGTGGAAGGAATAAGGAAACAGTTGAAAGAACACTCGAGAGTAAAATTCAGGTTTCTGAGGAGGATTCTCTCTCTATTTAACTTTGAAGGGTCCTTAGTAGTCTTACAGGGTCCCAGCAGGGACCTAGGAGTGTCTTCACTTGTCTGAATATTTTTGGAATTTACTAATTACAAAATTTAATCTTCTTTCTCTATATGAGCTTGATTGCAAAACAATCTGTATTTGTAGAAAGGCTTAGATACTAACTTGCATAAGTGAATATCTTATCCAAGTAAGTTTATAAATTTTCAAATATATATATATACACACACATATATATATGTTGTGGCTGTCTCTGTTTATGGGGTTTACTATGAACATTTTGAGGTCAGGATAACAAAAAGTTCACCTAGAGATGCCTTTAGTTTTAGTTTACTAGTGTTTGTAATAACCATTTTTGCATTTTTGTGTAGTTATATTTTTTTCTAAGGTAAACTTCAGAGTAGAGAAACTTCAATGGGACAAAAACTTAGACCAATAAAATTGAGGAGTTCAAAGTCTTGGGCCTAAAGTGGGAAGGAAGCCAGTAGGAAATAAGCTATTTGGCCTGCAGACTTCTAGGGGAGACTCAGGAAGTGGGAACATTGGATTTTGGAAGAAATAGGTTACTGGGTTTGCCTAAAGCAGGGAATATTTGAAAACATGAGAAGCAGATTTTTTTCCTTAATGCAGAGGGAGCTACTTCTGTCCCCACGCTGAGACAGCTAATGGTTTACTAAGAGGCCTTGGACTTGCAGCACTGCACCAGGCATAGTTGAGGTTACAGGTAGGAAGGACTGTATAGTAGGAACAGAACTAAGTGACATTAAACGGTGATTCCTTCCTTCCTCCCTTGCTCAGTTTAACTGTACAAATGTTGATGGGTAGGAGCTTGTAGGTAACTGACCAGGTTATGAGAAAGAAATACAGGTATTTAATGGACCCTGATTGAAACATCCAGCTACTTCATCATCTCACAGTGAAGTTTACTAGTAGTTATGCTTTATTACCAAATAGTGGTCTTAGTGTTTTGTCTTTAGATGCTTTTCATCTTTTATAGTGCTAGGAATCAAACCCACAGCCTTCTAGGCATACACTTCACAACTGAACTACCATGGTTACTCGTTCTTATATAATAATAAATAAAAGGATATCCACATAATTTTAAATGCATAAATAGAAGTTTGGAGGAATCATTGTGCTGGTCTGAGGGCTTTGGTTTTCTGTAGAGGAACCACTGCTTTTGACTGTCTTGGATATATATATGTATGCATATATATGTGTGTGTGTGTATTGGATTCTTCTAGTGCAACACTGATTAGCAAGAAAGCAACCAGCACTGTTAGCAGGCAGGTTTGTGGCCTCATATCTAAATGTCACAGAGGTTCTGAATAAATTCAGAGATCTCTGATCTCTAGATCTGACCTGTTAATGCTGGTTTATTGCTGGGTGTTTGAACACATGGGAAAATGTAAGGGACATCAAATGGTGGGCTTGCCTTGGTTTTCTTTATATGCTTTGACTTACTTACGATTTAAAGAAATATAATAGTTTAAAATACTTCTCCGATCTTTTCCAGTGATAAATGCTGCTCATTCCTTCTACAATGGAACAACTACTCTACCAATCTCAGACGAAGACAGGACCCCACGGAAAAGAATTAGCAAAACATTAAATATGACAACAAGTCCTGAGGAGAAAAGAAAAATTATTGGTGATACTTTTGTTAAGGTACGTTTCTTTTAATATAGACAATGTATACTGTTTTATGTCTGTTTTAGTGTGTTTTTATTATTATCATATCACATAACTTTGCTAATTCTGTTTTACTTTTGAATATGCACAGTGTGTGTGTGTGTGTGTGTGTGTGTGTGTCCTGTGTACAGGTACACACTGTTTTGGTTTAACAGGTCTGCATGTTGCTAAGCTGCTGTTCTAGGCATTTAGGGATGGTCCTTTGCGCTGGCACTGCACTTCTGTTGGGTTTACCAGTGACCATATTTTAGGTAATGTCGAAGGGAATGCTCACATACATGTTTTAATCACATGCAATGTACAATGTTTTCAGAAATTTATTTTTGTGAGTTAAATGGATCTACTTTCCTGGTTGGTACTTTAGAAAGAATCAAATTTAATTGAAACTTTGTTGGAAGATTGATTTCTCAGAAAACTGTTCTGCTCTTGTGGTAACAGATTGCCAATGAAGTAATTGGAGAAATGAGTCTGAAGCCAGAGGAGGTTTTTCTTGCCCAAGGCACTTTACGGCCTGATCTAATCGAAAGTGCGTCCCTTGTTGCCAGTGGCAAAGCTGAACTCATCAAAACCCACCACAACGACACAGAACTTATCAGGAAGTTAAGGGAAGAGGTAAAGGCTTGGGAGAACTTTTCTGTAAAGTATGTCCATGCAACATTTCCTGCTCTTTCATCCTTTTTTGTTTCTTCTCAGTACTTTGAAGGTTGACAAACCATTACCACAAGCTAATTGTAGAACATTTATATTCTCCTCAAAAGGAATGCAGTGCATCTTGTACTCATTAGCAGCTCTTCATTCTCACTGCTTCCCTTATCTCCTATCAACGCAAGACAACCACTAGCCACTATTTTTCTTTTTCTTTTTTTTCAATTTACTTTTGGAGACATAATATCTGTATGTATTCCTGGCTGGCTGACTGGGAAATTGCTTTGTAGATAGGCTGGCCTCAAATTCCCAGATCTGCCTGCCTCTGCCTCCCACATACTGGAATTAAAGGCCAACATTCCCTTCAAACTACTGATTTCTGCTTTTGTGGTTTTCCTTGTTTTGCACACCTTGTATAACTTTATCACCAGTACCTAGGCTTTTGTAATTGACTTTTTGCTTTGTTTTTAAAATGATGATCTCAAGTAATGTGTGCCTTTGACTTGTTACACAGCCAAGGCTGACCTTGGTGATCCTCTAGCTTCTACCTACTCTGAGTGCTATGATTACAGACATGGTCTACTGTGCTCATCTTAAGTTCTTACGTATTTTCAAGGCTCTATGGTGTAATGTATATTAGAACTTACTCCTTTTTATAGCCAAATAGTATTCCATTGTATACATATGTTCAAAATTTTCAGTTGGACATTTCCTCTTTGGGCTGTTAGAAATGACATTATAAATATTGGTTACAAATTCTTGTAAACTTGCCCTTTCCTCTAGCGGATATGTAGGTATAGTATTGCTAGAATAACACGCTATGGTGTTGCATTGCGGTAAACCCATCACTTAGGAAGTCTTAGAGTATCATGGTCTTTCAGCTATATACCAAGTGAAAATCCAGCATTATAGATGAACCTTTTTCAAAAACAAAACATAATTTCTAAATTTTATGACTCTTTAACATTTTGATTTTTTTTTTTTTGAAAGACTGATATCCAAAATGTTGAATTCATACATTCCCATTTGGTTTTCATTTTCCATTATCTTTTTTTTTTTTTTTTTTTTTTTTTTTTTTTTTTTTTTTTTTTTTTTTTTTTTTTTTTTTTTTTTTTTTTTTTTTTTTTTTTTTTTTTTTTTTTTTTTTTTTTTTTTTTTTTTTTTTTTTTGGTTTTTCGAGACAGGGTTTCTCTGTATAGCCCTGGCTGTCCTGGAACTCACTTTGTAGACCAGGCTGGCCATGAACTCAGAAATTTGCCTGCCTCTGCCTCCCGAGTGCTGGGATTAAAGGTGCGCGCGCCACCACTGCCCGGCTCATTTCCCATATCTTATCCAGACTTACCTGCCTTTTTAAAAATCATTGTATAAAACATAAAATAAATCTGTCCATCTGGAATGGAATAGTAGAATCTGTAACTTTCTCTGCTTGCAGAATTGACACATTGAAACTTACCCATGAAACACAATCCAACTGCCCTTCTATTCCTTCTACTTTTAACATTTTTGTTTGGTTTTCAAGACAGGGTTTCTCTGTGTAGTCTTGGCTGTCCTTGAACTCTCTTTGTAGACCAGGCTGACCTTGAACTCAAAAATCCGCCTGCCTCTGCCTCCCAAGTGCTGGGATTAAAGGTGTGCGCCACCACTCCTGGCTCTATTTTTTAATTCTATTTGACTCCCTTATATACTTGCTTGATACAAGTGGTATACAAACATGACTTCCCTTTATTCTGCTTTCAGTAGTGTCTTGTTGTTTCTAGCTTATTTCATACTTAGCATAATGTTCTTATAGTTTTAAGGTTATATTATGTGATCTGATTCCCTTCTTTTCAAATGCTAAGTAATAGAACGTTGCATTGTGGATACTACATTTTTTTTTATCTAATTTTTCATTACTGTACATTTGTGATACATCTATGCTTTGAACATTGTGAGTTTTGCTATAAATGTAAGTATATATTTAATGCTTCAAGAATACTTTCAGTTCTTCAGTATACATACTTAGAAGTGAGGTTATTGTTCTGTTTTTTTCTAGTCTGTTTTTAATTTTCTTTTGTGGAAAGTACATGCTATCTCGCATAGCAGTTGCAACATTCTACTTTTTGACCAAAGTACCACAGGAGTTCTGGCTTTTGTATGTTCACTGTTTTGTATTTGTGTTTAGTAGATATCCTAATTGCTATGCCATTGTTCCCTTGAAAAGTAGTATCTCTGTTATTCTTTGTTCTTTGAGACGGGATCTCCATGTTTCTTGTCCTTTGAGACGGGATCTCCGTGTTTCTTGTCCTTTGAGACGGGATCTCCGTGTTTCTTGTCCTTTGAGGCGGGATCTCCGTGTTTCTTGTCCTTTGAGAAGGGATCTCCGTGTTTCTTGTCCTTTGAGGCGGGATCTCCGTGTTTCTTGTCCTTTGAGGCGGGATCTCCGTGTTTCTTGTCCTTTGAGGCGGGATCTCCGTGTTTCTTGTCCTTTGAGGCGGGATCTCCGTGTTTCTTGTCCTTTGAGGCGGGATCTCCGTGTTTCTTGTCCTTTGAGGCGGGATCTCCGTGTTTCTTGAAGTTACTGTTCTTTTACCTTCCCAGCACTGTGCTTGCAGGATGCAAACACTGCTATGCTAAGATCAGTGTGGCTTTGATTTTCGTTTCCCTATAGTAATGTCTAGAATCTTTTCAGATGCTTATTGGTCATGTGTTTATCTTAGAGAAATGACTGTTCGTATCCTTTGCTCATATACTGAGTTTTAATTTGATATTTTTTTGTTGGGGCTGGAAAAATGCTTCTGCAGTTAAGAACACTTGGCTGCTTTCTTAGGACTGGAGTTGAATTCCCAACACCTGCAAGGCAGCTCACAATCCTCTGTAATTCCAGTTCCAGGGTTCTGATGGGCATGCAAGTGGTGTGTGTGTGTGTGTGTGTGTGTGTGTGTGTGTATGAATGCACATATGTAAAGTGCTTATGTACATGAAATAAATACATTTATTTATTTCTTACCATGACTTATCCTTTTATTTTTTTGATACTGTTTAGAAAAGTTTTGTTTTGTTATCCTTTTTAGACAGGCACTCTGCATAGACCAGTGTAGACCTAGAACTCAGGGAGATCTGGCTGCCCCTGCATTCCCACTGGTAGGGTTAAAGGTGTGTACCACCACACCCAGTTCATTTGGATTCATTAGCATGAACATTATCTTTTCTGATTGCCTTCTCTGTGTCCAGTGAGAAATAGTTGAGAGCTGATGGGTCTCATCATTTTTTTTTTTTTAAAGATTTTTTTTTTGGCGTGTGTGTGTGTGTGTGTGTGTGTGTATATGTGTGTGTGTGTGTTTGATTGTCTTCGTGTATGTTTGAGCATCATGTGTGTGCCTTATGCCAGTGGAGGTTAGAAAGAGGGTATTGGATCCCGTAGAACTGACCTCATAGGTGATTGTATGCATGCTGAGAATTGATGCTGCATCCTCTGGAAGAAAGGAGCCAGGGCTCTTAAACAGTGAGACATCTCTCCAGCACCAGTATTTGTTTTTCTTTATAAGACTTGTAAGGATTATACATAAAATGTGTTTCAACAAAGATTATGAATGCCACTGAATAGTAATCTAATTCCTTCTAAGCCTCATAGGAGAAAATATCTTAAATGAGTCTACTCTTTTCATTGGTCCCTTATTTTCTTATAGGGAAAAGTAATAGAACCTCTGAAAGATTTTCATAAAGATGAAGTCAGATTTTTAGGCAGAGAGCTTGACCTGCCAGAAGAATTGGTTTCCAGGCATCCTTTTCCAGGTAAAAACACAACTGGGTTTTGTTTGTTGGTAGACTGTCATATGGATTCAGTTTAGACCATTTTGAATCGTTTTTCTTCTTAGGGAATGTGTGACATGACAAAGGGAGAGGGTGTCAGGGAACACGTTCTTTGAAGTGCCTACTGTATTTATACCATTATGTGACTCATTCTCTTTTTTTGTTTGTATTTAGATACTATATGATTCCTGGGAGTCTAGCATATAGCATTGGTTTTAGATGAGGAGGTGGAACATAAAGATATTTTAATTACATTTGTACATAATTCTTAATTGTAGATCTAGGATTTTTATACCATGAGTACTGTATTTATCATGTATTCCATGGAAAAAAGAGAATTAAATCTTCATTTCTCTTTTGCTTTTGAAGATAGGATCTTTTGAAAAATGGTTCTCTTAAACAATGATGAGATTGCCCTCACGCCCACCTCTGGGTTGCTGTGGATGCTCTGGGTTCATACAGAGTGATTCCAGGACAGCCAGAGCTACCCAAAGAAAGCCTGTCCAAAGAAAGAGCGAGCGAGCCCTGCATGTTTATTCTAAAACTAGTAATGAGACTGAGAACAACTAATGGAATATGATTTTCATTTTGCTTCTAGACACCTCAAGGGATTTTTTTTCATGTTATAGTAAAGCAGCAGATCTTGTGTATGCCTTTTATTATTTTTAGTTTTCTGTGAGGTTTATTTTGTTTGCATGTGTTTTTGCCTGCATGTGTGTGTGTTCTCCATGTGGCATGCTAGGTGCCTAAAGAAGTCAGAAGAGGGCATCAGAGCCCCTGAGATACATGGTGCTGGCAACTGAAACTTAGTACTCTTAACTACTGAGCAGTCTCTGTATCCTGCTGTCTATTTATTTACTTGCCTGCTTGGTTACTTACTTAGTTACTTTATGACTTATGTATTTGGTAAATAAAAGTGCTAGTTCACGTGTTTGTATTAAACTATTTTCACTTTTATATTTTAATTTTAAATAGCCTATGAGATATTTTTTACATTTGTGTATGATAGAGAATTCCCTCAAGAGATTATCAATAAATTACCATATATAGTGTGCATTGAAATGTTTCTTGGAACAGTTTTGTGAGAATACATAGATTAGTCAATTTGGATGGGAAATTAATACATAAAATTAAATATCTAGTCTTCACTTCTTTGGTTTAGTTTTAGATTGAGCCCCATGTCCTTGTACATACCATTGACATTACCAAAGAGCTACATTTTCAGCTTTGAAATTTAGAATGCTAAGAGTCAGTGGTAGACTATTTGCTAGCATGCATGATGTCCTGAGTTTGAGTTCTAACACTAAAATAAAAAGAAGAAAACAAAACACCATGTGATGGCAGTTAAATCCTAATTTTATAAGGGTTTTATATGTTAGAGATAGTGTCAGTTTTCTATTAAAATTGTATCTATAGATTTTATGTTCAAAATTATTTTTGTTATTTAGGTCCTGGCCTGGCAATCAGAGTAATATGTGCTGAGGAACCTTATATTTGTAAAGACTTCCCTGAAACCAACAATATTTTGAAGATAGTAGCTGATTTTTCTGCAAGTGTTAAGAAGGTAATAAATGATTTGACATATCTAGTCAATACATTGTACAAAATATATTATATTAATGTTTAAAATTAATTAATTAATTTTGTGTTTGAAAATTCAGAACAATCTTTATTTGCAATGACTATGTAGAAATCCTGACACAGAGACTACTAGATAGATTTGTCTGCATAAGCAAATAAGACAATATCTCCTATCTGTACAAGTTCCAGATAAGCTGCATAAGATGCTCTTTGATAGACACAGTAAGAAAGTAAGTCATAAATGAAGTAGAAGGGTCAATTCAGGAAGACTTTGTGCTCCTCTGAAGGCAACATTCCACTATTTCACTTGAGCAGAAGTATCTGAAAGGAGACCTTGGACCGTGAAGGGTCTGTGATTAGATCATAAGTTTTCTTAGCACCACTTTAGCTACAAATTAATAACATGTAGCAGTCTCCCAGTCCCTCAGAGGTGGATTGTTAACTTATAACGTTCAAAGCTGTGTTTGAAACTAGCAAGTTAGTAAGTTTCATTTGAGGTGAACCTGGATTTGTACTGCTTCTAAGAAGTCAGGCAAGTAGCAACAGGTTCTCTTTGGAGTAATCTTCACCCTTGTTCCCTACGAATGCCCAGAGTTTCAAGAGAGTAAAAGAGCTTACAAAGAACAAAACACAGCCATAAGGCCCAGACAGATATAAATAACTAGCAGAATATCCTCAGGGACCCTGGATACTAGAGTTTGCAAACAGAAAATGAGAAAGTGAAGGAAGAAGGTGAAGCTATTAATAGTATTGTTTGTTTGTTTCTTGAGACAGGGTTTCTCTGTGTAGCCCTGACTGTCCTGGAACTCACTCTGTATGTAGACCAGGCTGGCTTTGAACTCAGAAATCCACCTGCCTCTGCCTCCCAAGTGCTGGGATTAAAGGCATGCACCATGACTGCCCAGCTAATATTGTTTTTATGATACTTAAAAACTGAGATAGTTAAATTCTAGAAATGTTTGTAACTGAAATTAACATATAAAGAGAGATTTCAAGCATAGATACTATGGAATTTCTAGAAATTGAACAAATGACCAGAAAAAAAATTAAGGATAGAAAAAGCTCAGATAAAATTGAGAAGTTCAGCTTTAAGTATCTCCAGAGGGTCATAGTGAACAAGAGAAGTTTTTCCAAATTGGTGAAATATAATGGCTTTGATTGAGCAAATGACACATCACACTGGGTAAGTGAAATAACTTGACCCCTGGTAGGGAATTGTTCATGAAACCAAGATTGCTAATGATAGCAGCAGCCATACAGGAACAAACACATACCTGCAAAACTAAAGTGCTCTGCAAATATGTTGTGATTATATAGCTTGGTGTTTTTGTGGGACTCCTAATAGTGGGAATGGGGTTGTCTCCCTTTGACCTGCTCTTGGGACTCTTTTCTTCCTGGTGTGTTGCCTTGTCCAGCCATGATATGGGGGCTTGTGCCTAGTCTTATTGTAACCTGTAATGAATGCCCCTTTCAGTTGATATCCCTGGGAAGACTGCTCTTTTCTGAAGGGAAGTGGATCTGGGGAAGATGGGGGTAACAGCTTGTGAGGTGTGGAGGCCAAGGAAACTGTAATCAGGATGTATTGTATGAGAGAAGAATTAAAAAATCAAATCAACAAAACAAAAAACCCAAGGGGTTCTAGAGAGACTGGTGCATGCCAAGTTGTTTTAAAAACTAAAGCAAGTATTCAAGTAAAGTCATTTCTAGATAAGAGCATATATTACCAACAGCCCTTGACTTGAGGAATTTAAGTCAGTAGTTTTTCATAATGGTTAGAAGTAAAGTATGAGGGTGTTTTTTTGTTTGTTTGTTTGTTTGTTTGTTTTTAAATAAACTTAATTAAGAAAAACTTATAAGCCCTCTTCTCCCCTCAGTTAACTGTGTAATTAGAATAACCATTCTAAGGTTGTAAAGTTTCACATTAGATTTTACACTCTTACTAATAACCCAGCTATCTAAGACCGAAAATGAAGTCTTTAGTATTGTTCATGAAACCAATACTTTTGAAGTATTTTAACCCAGCTATCTAAGACCGAAAATGAAATCTAAGATAACTAGGAAAACTTTTTTCATTACTTATGTCCTTTTTTCATTACATTCAGTCCTTCCTCATCTCCTAAATAAATAGCAAAAAGAGCCAAAAAGGCTAAATATAAATAGTAATTTTTTTTTTTGAGGCAGTTCTGGTCCCCTACCTCATTTTTCTTAGTGCTAGTACCCGGGTGGGTATAGGCTGTGTCTGGCTGTAGGGAGTCTTTGCACTTCTCTAGAGTTCCTGACTATGGTGGTCTGGGGTAAGGCGCTGGCTTTAGGAAAAGCAGTGAGATAGAGAGTCTAGTTGTACATACAAGAGGAATGCTTGGTAAGCAAATAAAGTTATAAGTGAGGAAGACTGACATAAACATAGACAGCATAAAATAATGACAACAGTATTACTGTTTGAGAACTAACAAAATGTAAAACATTAAAAATGATTGTTTTGCCAAAGGACAGAAAAGTTGATTCAGTTTAATTATTGACATTAAGTATCATGTAGAAATCAAAAGTTTAACTTCAAACCAATAAAGGAAAGGTAAATGAGAATCACCAGTTCAAAATAGAGTAAAAGGGGCAAAATACAAAATGGGAAGGTGATAGAAGAAATACACAAAAGGTGACAGGAAAGTAAACATCTCAATGTATAGAAATTTAATTATTTTTTTACCCCACAAATAAATTTCTGCTGTAGTGTATAGCACATAGCATATTCTACATGATCTACTGTAATGAACTGGTACATAAGATTGTGATATTTTACAACATGAACCAAAATTTCTGTCTGGTTTTCTTAGCCTCATACACTGTTACAAAGAGTCAAAGCCTGCACGACAGAAGAGGATCAGGAGAAGCTCATGCAAATTACAAGTCTGCATTCACTGAATGCTTTCTTGCTGCCAATCAAGACTGTAGGTGTACAGGTGAGTTATGTGATCTCACTTACTGGGATATAATTTTCTTTTTAACAAAGTTTGAATTTGAAATTACTTTTGGAAAATTAAATGTGAAATTATTTTCTAAGTTTAGAAAGGTGAAATAATTTTATAGATGGTTATGGAGTGAATGAACTTATAAGAACTGAACGCTTAGGCAAAGGTTTCATAGTTTTTTGTTTTGTTTGTTTTACCTCTAGTCAGGAAAACTTTCAGAGAACCATTTACTTCACAGTTTGCTGATAAAAGGTCAGGTCCTTATTTGTTTGTACACTTAGAATATATACTGTGGCTTGAGAAGCCTTTCTTTAGCTGCAAGAAGGCATCAGATGAGTATGTACATATTTAGCTTCTGGCCTGCAAGCATATGTGACTAATCACTTAACACAAAATCATAAGCTTATTAAAACATTGAAATTTTAGTATGGTTTGTAAAAATTATTTTTCTAGTTTTTCTTTTAAAAAAATTAAATATTTATTTATTTAATGTGTATGAGTGCACTGTAGCTGTCTTCAGATACATCAGAAGAGGGCATCAGATCACATTGTAGATGGCTGTGAGCCACCATGTGATTGCTGGGAATTGAACTTAGGACCTCTGGAAGAGCAGTCAGTGCTCTTAACCACTGGGCCATCTCTCCAGCTCTGATTTTCTAGTTTTGTGTGTGTGCATACATACTCATATACCAAAGCATATATATACTCATGTACAGCAGTGTGTGTGTGTGTGTGTGTGTCTTGTAGATCAGAGGGCAGTTTTAATCCAGTTCTCTCCTGTGTGTTGAGGCAGGGTCTCCTGTTTCTGCCACATTTCTTACTGCAGGATAGCTGGACTATGAACTGAGTGATTCTCCTTTCTCTCCTCCTATATCCTGTAAGAGTGCTTAGATTTCATGTGTGGCACCGCTCTTGCATATATGTTTATATGACTGGACTCCAGGGATTAAAATGAGGTGCTTAGGCTTACATGACTAGCTACTTTATCTGATTAACATCACACCTGCCTGTGGTTTTGTCCTTGTACTTTAATTTCAGGTAATTTAGTGTGAACTTTGTAGATGGCCACTCTTGTGTTGTCAGGTCAAAATGTTGGATATGCCTCAGTGTTCCAAGATTTTCATTGAAGATTATCTAGGCCCAAAATTATCTCCTCTTTAATGAATGTGTCATATCTTTTAGCTATGAAACACTGCTTTTTAAATAATGATTATTCTGCTTTTCTAGGTATAAAACTCTGTGAGGATAATGATAGTTGGGTTTGGGAATGCTGTTGATAAATGACCATACTAAGTTCTTTAAATGACCACGTTAAGTTCTACTTCAATACCCTTCAAGGAACTTTGAGCTTTGCTCTGATATTTACAGGCAGATATTTGTAAATATAAAAGTTAAAGTGCAGATCTCTTTTTTAAAAATATTTCTCAGTTCTATGTGGCATATGGGGTTCAGTCTCAGCACAGTTAACAACAACAGCAGTAAAAAATTAAAAATTTATTTTCAAGACCCCAGTGGTTCTTTTTTTCGCTCAGGCTGTCCTGAAACTGATTCTATAGACAAGGCTGGTCTTGAACTCAGAGTTCTGCCAGCCTCTGCCTTTCAGGTTCTGGGATTAAAGATGTGTGCCACCATTGCCCAGTTAAAAATTAAACTCTTAAGAAAGTTTACTAAAGAAACATGTCTATTTGCAGCTCCTGTGAAATATGGAGTTGAAATAGTTTCCCACTATGTTTTATTTTCAAAGGAGTTTTTATTAAGATTGATATTCATTTGAGTTATTTGTTTAATGACTAATTTCTTTTCAAATTTTTTTTTATTTAGTGTGTATTGGATGTATTGCCTGCATGTATGTCTGCACCATGTGAATGCAGTATTCTTAAAGGATAGGACAAGGAGTTAGATTCCGTGGAAGTAAAGTTACGTGTGGTGTTAGCCACAAGTGGGTATGAAAACTGAACTCAGGTCTTCTGCAGCAGCAGCCAGTGCTCTTAACCACTGAGTCATCTCTAGCCTTTGTTATTATTTTTAAATGAAAACAAGCACCCTTTTGGTGACACTAACAAGGCCAGTTAATCTGTCCAAAACTCCTTCAATTAGGAACAGAACATTGAATTCTGTGATTCAGACCATCATCTCATTTGTAAACTTTATTTTGTTGAAGTATATTTCTTCTCTTCCTAGTTACTGTTTTTCTAAGAGTTCTTTTATCTGTCTGTGTATGTGTATGTGCATCTGTATGTGTGTATGCATGCAGGGACTGCTGGCCTCAGTCTATATGTAATGGAGGCTGTACTTGAATTTACCATATCCCACCTCTGCTTCGCAAATGTTGGGAGTATAAATAAGTCACAGCACACCTGACTGAGCAGCCTATTCAGAGTTCTATCCTTAGTACCATTACAGAAGAAAGTGAGCATCAATATCAAATGGCACAGAATACAGAAAGACACTTAAAATTGAATAAACCTGTTAACATATCACCAATGATGATAAAACAGAGAAAAATGGCAAGATAGTGTAGAGTATGCTATGGAATTTAAAAATCATTTAAGGTAAAGGGAAAATGGTGAATGAGATAAAAGGAGGCAAGAAAGAGGGAAAATCATAAGAAATAAGGTTGAATAAAAGAAAAGAATAAGAAATAGAGAAGAATGTTGAAGAGGGGAAAAGAACAAGTGATTGTTTTAAAATTTAGCAAAGAGAAACCGCTATGAGGTTTTCTAATAGTGAAGAAAACATACATGACCAGTTTTATGTAACTAGATGTAGGATTGAAAAACAACAAACAAGTGTAAAGCAAAGACAAAACAATCCCCAGTGTCACAAAATAGCTACTATAAATACCAGGCACAAGAGAAGAAGTGCTCTTTCTTCTTGGTGGTTCCTAGGTGGTTGGCTGTGCCAGAATGAAGCTGAATTTCTCCTTGCCTGCCCCTGGGTGTTAGAAAGTCTTTGACGTGGATGATGAACATGGGCTTTTGGGGGAGGAGGGGTGAGACAGGGTTTCTCTGTGTAGCCCTGACTGTCCTGGAACTCACTTTGTAGATCAGGCAGGCCTCGAACTCAGAAATCTGCCTGCCTCTGCCTCCCAAGTGCTGGGATCAAAGGCATGCGCCACCACCGCCTGGTGAACATGGCCTTTGTATGTTTTATGAGACTCTTATAGCCACAGAAGCAGTTTCTGTTGCTCTAGGTGAACAGTAGAAGGGTTCTGTGGTTGGAATCAATCAGTGGTTTTCCATGAAGCAAGACATTTGACCCATGGCAGAGTGTGCCTGCTGTAGAGTAAGGGGCATTCTTGTTACAGACCAAGAACTGGGGAGCAGAAGTACAAGTCTGTTTGTGGATGCATTGTAGATAGCAATCTAAATGTTCTAAATTTGGTTATTGTAAAAAAACAGAGAAGGATACCAGGACTGACAAATACTACTGTGCCTCATTAGTGGGGAACTAAAATAACTAGCAGAATCAGAAAGCTTTCAGTCTTTCTAAACAATGATGTCTGCCAATATATTGTTAGAAAGCCCTTAAAGAAGGTAAGCCCATGACTAAAACACCCAAGATCCAGCTTCTTGTTACTCCACATGTCCTGTAACACAAATGGTGACTTACTGCTCTGAAGAAGCAAAGATGACGCTGCATGATCTGTTATACTTTTGGCCAAGAGAATGCAGGAAGCCAAAGAAAAACATCAGAACTAATTGTAAGAGACATACGCTGTCATCACTGAGAGCATCTGCTACTAAGTCTTAGTCTAGTCAGAAACAAATCTTTAAGAGGAGTAAAAAATAAAATCATGCTTTGAGATGCACCCTGCCCCCAACCCCAGTCTACTGAAATGTTGTTAAAGTGACTAAGTGCTCAGTGACTAAGAGCGTTTGCTGTTCTTCCAGAGGACCTGAGCAGATCCTCAGTCAGGCTGTTCAAATCACCCCATAACTCTAGTTCCAGGGCATCTGGTGGTTTCTGGATACCACTACAACCTTACCCTTCTCCCACCAATATAAATGATTTTAGAAAGATGATGTATTGGACCTGTCCTTTTTTCTGAGTCCTGTAGCTTGGAGAAGGGCTGTTATACATGGCAGGTGGAGCACTGGTAAAGCATGTGTCCTATGTGTCTTGTTCTCCTGTGTGGCAGATGAATGTGCAATGTCAGCTAAAGCTGCTAACCTTCAGGAGCTTCCTCCTATAGTACCAGTTAGACCTTGGAGTCTGATCTTGGAGGGCCTCTCACACCTCTTAGATGCCTGATTGTATGCCTTGGGGTGTTATTTGTCCTTTTTGGGGTTATCTCTTAAGTGCAGATTTATGCTGTGGGCGAGTACTGCCTTTCTGCTACCATTCCCAGCTAATAGGGTGCTTTGATGCACATATGCAAATTTATATCTTTAATCAACCCTGCCTCCTCCAGCTTCACCTCCCTCAACCCTAACTTTCTCCAGCCTCTGGTAACCACTACTGTACTCGCACCTTAATGTACGATAAACTATTTAAGTTCTACCTATGAGTGTGACTGTGTAATGTACGATAAACCATTTAAGCTCTACCTATGAGTGTGACTGTGTGCTACTTGTCTTTTGGTGCACATCTTACTTCATGCAATGTAAAGATCTCAAGTTCTACTCTTATTGTTACAGAGGATTTTATTTTTCAAGTGGCTGAATAGCATTTCATTATGTATATATAGTAATTTTGAGTTATATTGATGAAAATCTAAGTTGTTTCTATCTATTTATTTCTAAGTTAGTATTTTAAGTGTATTTTTAAACAAAAGACTTGTTTACTCAATCGATAAATATGGGTGTTAGAACTTGCCTGTCAAACTAAATACACCGGTTTGCCATAGTTGGGCAGCCATTTGGGATTATTTCCAAGTGGACTCCTGCATGTTTCATATAAATTGTTGAAAGGTCTATGATGGTTTCATTATTCCTGAATTGATCAAGGTGGGATTTAATGAGGGGTGTTTTAATTTAGGACCTAACTTGTATTACTAGACAAATATGTAGAATATACTTTTCAGATATACTTTAAAAAGAAAAAAGCAAATTACTATTAATAATGTCACTTTAAAAAATATTTTCTAATGCATCTATTGACTATATTTTTACAGGGTGACTGTCGTTCTTACAGTTATGTGTGTGGAATCTCAAGTAAAGATGAACCTGACTGGGAATCTCTTATTTTCCTTGCCAGACTTATACCTCGAATGTGTCATAACATTAACAGGTATTCCACAGGTGGTAGAGGGGATGACGGTGTGGATGAAGTGTGGTGGGAGAATATGTCCTTTAAGGTCTTTTCTTAATGAAAGATTAGAAGACTTAATTATACTTGTATGTAAGATAGGAGATGAGAGTGGTGTTGTCTCTACTCTTTATAATATGCTTTGGTTAACTTGCCTGTTTTGTGCTTTGGCTACAGTTAGGGGAATACTTAATATTATCCTATATTTTTACCCCTCATCACAGTATAATTATTTTGCTTATCTAAGAAAAAATATTGAAAGAAAGAATAATTTAGGGGGCTAGCTAGATGGCTCAGCAGGAAAAGGTTCTTGCTACTAAGCCAGAAAGACCTAGGTTAGATCCCTGGGATCCTCATGGCAACAGGAGAGAAGGGATTTTTAAGTTGCTTTACCTCCACACATGTGATATGCCATACATGCATCCAAAAAAACCAAAGACAGCTGTGCCGGCTAGTTTTATATCAACTTGACATCAGCTAGAGTTATTTGGGAGGAGGGACTTTCAACTGAAAAGATGACTTCATAGGATTGGCCATAGCAAACCTATAGTGCATTTTCTTAAATAGTGATTGATGTAGGAATGCCCAGCCCATTGAAGGCAGTGCCACTTCTGGGCTAGAAATCCTAGTGCTACAAGAAAGCAGACTGAGCAAGCCAGTACATTGCATTCCTTAATGGCCACTGTATCACTTATTGACTCCAGGTTTTGTCCCTGTTTGCATTCCTGCCTTGCCCTCCTTTGATGATGAACTATTGCTTGGAAGTGTAAGAAATAAATCCTCCCCTCCACTACTTGCCATTAGCTCTGGTGTTTTATTACCCCAGTCAAAGCCATAATTAAGAAAACAGTAAATTGGTATGTCTTTGGCCCATAGAACTAGTGTATTGCTTTGGATCAGTAATGTTTGTGGAGATGGTGGTGGTGGTGGAAAGCAAATTAAAATTTGGCAGTGTTGAAGAAGGACGAGATTGAACCATCTTAGTCTGTTTGCTTAGGATAACATGTCAGGCCACTGGATTCTCTTACACAGATGCCAACAAGAACACAGGGTAGAGGAAGGAAACACTGATAGAGAATTTTGAGAATCCCAGCAGTGCGTCCTTGGACCAGGATTGGTCTCTGCTGGAATTGAGAGAGAAAATGCAGATTTATTAGCTTATCTTTGAAAAGGACATTAATGGGGCTAGAGAGATGGCTCAGAGGTTTAGAGCAGTGGCTGCTCTTCCAGAGGTCTTTGATTCAATTCCCAGCAACCACATGGTGGCTCACAACCATCTGTAATGGGATCTGATGCCCTCTAAACAAAAATAATCACATGTCTTTTAGTCTTTACTATAATGTTATTTGTATGACAGCCTTCAATTCAGATCATGAAAAGCTTACAGAAAATTTCTTTTGGACAGACCAGATTTAAGTAAAATTTGCTTTCAGTATAGTGAATACAATCTTTCATAGTCGTAATCCTACTTCCATAAATACTATCACTGCTTCTGTTTGTAAGATAAAGCTAGACTTAACTATTAATGCTCATGACATCAGAAATATGGAGGATGTGTCCTGAAAGATTGGATTAATACTTAAATTATGTCAATAGTTTAGTATGTCAATATGCTTAGTAACCCCTGAGGAAATCTTAACTGTCTGAGAACCAAGCATAACTCTTGTGTGTGTCTGTTTATGACCACTAGCCTGTCACAGGCAGTAGTACAGATGAGTAGCACCTGTCCTTATTGTTCATGCCAATTTAATTAGCATTCCCTGAATTCAAAGTGTTTCCTTTTGCTTACAGAAAGGCAGTTTAGTGTGGTTTATATTATCAAAGAATTATTAAATATTATATTTAGTATGGCATATATTATCAAATAAAGGATATTTATTTAACATTTCTTACCAAAAATCTCAAGTTATTTAGTGTCAGAATTGCTAATTAAATGTTATTTCATGTTGTTTCCTTCCAGTTTTTTTTTTTTTTCAAAAATATTGTTTGCTTAACCAACAAGAGTTGCTTGAGACTTCTTTTTTTTGTTTTTAGTTTGTATAGAAACTTGAAATGCTTCTGTTAGGATTAACCTGGCAGAGTTGTGTTAAAAAGAGAAGCTGGGAAAGCCAGAATTCCTAATTCATGGGAACATACCAGCCTGAACTGTCCTAAGATGATTGAAAGCCCCACATACAGTTTCTCACAGTAGTATGTTTCTTTTGACCTGTTTCTGTCTAGAGTTGTCTATATCTTTGGCCCACCAGTTAAAGAACCTCCTACAGATGTTACTCCAACTTTTTTGACAACAGGAGTGCTCAGTACTTTACGCCAAGCTGATTTTGAGGCCCATAACATTCTCAGGGAATCTGGTAAGTACTTATTCTGTTTATCACAGCACACTGTATATATAACAAGAGTTTTTGTTTTTGTTTTAGAAGTTTGGCCTTAATAATTTCAAACAGTAGGATGTAACTTTTGCTGTTTGTTATGGGAGTTTCTATAATAGTGCTGTTTTAAAGTATAATTAATTTTTCAGCTATTCACAGACACTTAGATTAGCTTGTCTTCCCAGCCGCGGATGTGGACGAGCACTCCTCATCTTGTTTGAGCTTTGTGCTCAAGTGTGCCTGTCATGGTCTATTTGCTGTTGTATTTTCAGGGTTTTTTGTTGTTGATGATATCGCTATTGAAAAATCACCCTGAAGTGCAACACTGAAGAGCTAGCTAGACCCCAGAGCACAAGAAAACTGTGATATAATACCTCATGTGAAGATCCAGGTGTTAGATAAGTCAAGGCAGGAATTGTAGTTCCATTAATACAAGTTTAATTTTGATGGATCTAAAATAAATGTTAAGTTAGATGTCTTAAAACAGAAATACACTCTAGGCTTGATTTTGCACGGAGCACATTTGACCATAGGTTTATGGGAACCTATCCCTATTGCCATTTCCCCTGGGAAAAGTGGGCTGTTGATCACTAAGTCGGTGTGGGACTACATTGAATAACAGAAATTGACTTTCTTTTATGTCTCTCATTGCTGCAGCATTGCTGTGGACAAAACATTCTTTTGTTTATGTTTGTTTTCTTTTGTGATGGGCTCTCAGTATTGTCTGGGTAGCTCTCACTTTTGAGACTTTCCTGTCAACCTCTCATGTGGTGAGAGTACAGATATGAGCTATCACAGCTGCATATGATACTGCTGCATCATCCACTTTGAATACTGTGGAAGTATTTGAATTCAGTGTGTGACCAGTGTTTTATGTGTACAAGGAAGGGGAAGAGGGAGAGATAACTACTCTTCCTTGCTAGGATTTCCTTGGGTTATGTTAGAGTATTTTTCCATTGTGGGATGATACTAAACACTACATGGTTCTTTCTTTCTTTATAGGGTATGCTGGGAAAATCAGCCAGATGCCAGTGATTTTGACCCCTTTACATTTCGATAGAGATCCACTTCAGAAGCAGCCTTCATGCCAGAGGTCTGTGGTTATTCGAACCTTTATTACTAGTGACTTCATGACTGGTGTACCTGCAACACCTGGCAATGAGATTCCTGTAGAGGTAATTTATGTCACTTTTTCTAATACACATGTGTGTCAGTGCCTCATATATTAACAGGTACAGTGACAGATATAAGTTGTGACAATTTATATTTCTAGGATTGGTTCTTTATAATATAGGTTTATTTTTCTTTCTGTTTTCACTTATTTAATACAGTGTAGCGGGAAGAGACTTTAAATATAATACAACTTTTAGATACCTGCTTATTCTGATTATTACATAGAGCATAACCTAACTGCTGATTTTTACTTACTTTAAAGAATTTTCTCATATAAAAGAGACAATCCTAGGAGTGGAGAAGAGTTGGGATTTTTAAGAATTAAGAATGAGATTTGATAGTATTTACATTTTTTTTTTTTTTTTTAAAGATGAAGTCTTTTGTATCTTACACTCTTTGTGAGCCTCTGGCTAAGGATGAGCTTGAACTTCTGATCATCCTGCATTCTCCCAAGTGCTGGGATTCTAGGCATGTGCCACCCTGTTGGGGTTTGAACCCTATGGTTCCATTGTTTTTCTTCACCATGCTCCTTGTCTTTCACCAATTGAAATTCCAGAGGAGTTATTTATACAGCAGCCAGTGAAAAGTGGAACTGAGAATTTGATTAGTAGAGAGCTCTTCTTTACAGCACTACTGTGAGGCTCTGTCAGAGACTGCTAGATGGCTTGGTAGGGTATGTTTAACATCTGTTTCTTATGACCAGCTTTGTTAGATCTTCGAGACAATCAGGTGCTCAAACTGTTTTTGACAAAGGTTATTATTAGAGTGCTTCCTGTGACATTTTGGTAGTGTTGGAGTTCTATGTTTAAGCTATAGACAATTTATGAAATATTTATTAACATATAAAGTGATATGCTTGGATGCTATAGCATTGTCAAACACTTTGAGGAGTATTGATTCTGAGTCACTATATCTGTAGAGCAAATAATCAGAACCATCTTTCATGTGTGAAGAGTAATGGCCCAAACAGATCATGTTTTAGTTTGAAGGTCCAAGCATGTATTCTCATTTTTTTTCTTGTAATCTTTGTTTTGGTAAACAGGTGGTGCTAAAGATGGTCACTGAGATAAAGAAGATTCCTGGAATTTCTAGAATTATGTATGACCTAACGTCAAAGCCCCCGGGAACCACTGAGTGGGAGTAATAAATACTTTGTTGAAGAATTGTGTGTAACTGAGGCTCATTAGAAACCACTTGTTAATGGTATGCAGTACTGTGAAATATGTTCCTGAAACAGCTGCTTCATATCCGATTTCTCATAGCAGTGATCCATAGCTGAGGATGATTAAAAGGAAGGAAGAGTTAGTGTGTCTGGATAAATAATCAGGGCACCATTGCCCAAGTGCAGACAGATTGTCAGATTGTTCTTGCTTTTGCCTCACTTATGTATGGATCGTTGACATCTGTATATAACAATGGATGACCAGCTTCTGTCTCCTTGCTAGGAACTTTTAGAAACAAAACACCCTTTAATTACCAGTGTGACTTTCTGTGTGTGCCTTTTGGAGAATCCGATTTTTTTTTTTTTTTAGTTTTCTTTTCAGCGGGTGAGAAAACCCTATTCATGCCATAGAAAGGTATAAAAGCAATTTCAACATTTTTTTTTTGTCATGACACAAGGAAAGTAAAATGTAAAATGCTTCAAAGATGTAGCATACCAGGGATTTATTATGGAAGGAGTTTAATGATGTCACAGCCCAGGGTAAAAAAGGAACTGACCATGTTTCCTACAGATGCCATGCTTTTCACTGTCATCTTGTTAATATAAGCAAGAGCTTTATCCTTCCAGCCCTGTGTCACTACATCTGTGTAGAAAGAGTATTTAATCTCTCCTCAAGGCTGTCTCAGATACACTCCCCAAAAGAGGCTATCTCACAGAATGTTAAGAGATAAGAACTTGTTCTTTTTCTTTGGGAGAGGGAATGTTTCTATTACTTAGGAAAGAGCTGTGTCTGGTCTATAGACAGGTTTATTATTCCTTGCTAAGAAGTCTTGACTGATGCAGTGCAGGGTGTTTGCCAACATCTTTTCTACTAACTTCTGGAGAGGGTTCAAGACCAGGGCAGGACTTGATACCATTGCCAATAGTTCTGACAGGTTCTTTATGACAGCATACAAGCCTGAGAAAGTAGGCAGTACAAAGTTAAGTTCTAAGAAATTTTACCATGTTTTTCTCACTTGCTTTTCCCCAGGTTGCAGTCTGTTGTCTGGTTTAGAAGATCTTTTCTATTAATGAATTACCAATTTCTACTTAGGTTTCAGTGTTAAATGAAAACAGAAGTGGAAGTCATCTTTTTGACTAATCTAGAGAATAGCCAGAAACTGCTGTTGACAGGAGAGAAAGATCTCTAACAGCAGACAGCCACACTGGAAACACTATGTGTCTTCTACAAAAGCTGAAGTCTTCATTGTCCCAGCAAGAATGTTCTGATGGCTTTCTAAAAGGAAGATGTGATTGATAGATTTAGGCAGATTGAGGGTTGTGTTATTTCTGAGTGGGGACTGCCAAGTACAGAATGTTTACCAAAGTATTAGTATATGTTTGATTACAGAGAAAACCTTGTTCTAGCAAAAGTATCTGCTGTACACAGCAAGAATCAGGAAGAATATGAGATGTTCTTATCCTGAAATTTTTTGTGGCATACTTAGTGGTCACTGCTGGTCAGGTGATTGTATACTCTGGGAAGTGCTGTTTATTTGTGACTTTAGCATTCTGGACATTGGTGGTATATAGAATACTCAGAAAGATTGGAGTTAAAATGTACGTAGTGTTTTTCTCATATGTTCTCTTAGATGCCGTTAAATTTCTTCAGAACACATCTGCACACCATATAGAAACTTTGTGAGACTGAGAGCTAATTTTTATGTTTACTATCTATTTTTCTATGTGGTTATTTTGCCTGTCACAATAGTTCATGTGGGTCATTGAAAATAGTTACAGTCAGGGAGACAAACAAGCTTAACTTGGAAATTGTTACCAGTGACTTTGAGAACCAACTGCCAGGTTTTATTGGAGGGAGCTATCCTTCTATTAATTGTATTCCAGCCCTAAAAGCTCATATGGGCTTATAGGCTATTTACTTTTTGTTTGGATAGAAACATTTAACACTCGATATCCTGGGCGATATCGAGTTTTGGCTTATACTATTAGTTATTTTGGGACACTTACATTATTGTGTTTTATTTCTTCATAACTATTAGAGTAAGTGAAATCTGTAAAAATGTGATTTATTTCAAAATTGGCAGACCAGAAAACATTTAAAAGCCAAATAAATAAATCCTAGACCTATCTTAGTGAACCTATCAGTGATGGTCTGTCTATGGGATATAACAACCTGATATTTGTTTTTACTTCTATTTTATTTTAATTTATTTTATTTTTAGTTTAAGAGTAATTTATTTTATATATGTACACTATAGCTGTCTTCAGACACACAGAAGAGGGCATCAGATCCCGTTACAGATGGTTGTGAGCCACCATGTGGTTGCTGGGAATTGAACTTAGGACCTGGAAAAGCAGTCAGTGCTCTTAATCGCTGAGTCATCTATACAGTTTGTTTCGAGGACAAGTTTTCAGATGTATCTCAGTGATGGGATTATACCATCCCCCCCCCCCCCATCTTGTAGTAGCTGCATGCAACCATAAATCATAAATTTGATTTCCTTGCTGTGTTGAAACTTAGCTTCTCATGGCCAATTTTAGAGAATAACTGAACTGCATTCTGTATAGAGACAAGGAGTTTGGGTAAAATAGACAACACTGCCCATCTTCCTGGTTTTCCTTGCTATTAAGGATGTGTGGTCCTGGAAAGGTGTTTAATCTCATTGCCTCATCTTATGAAGTCCCAGCATCAATCCAACTCTGAATAGGTCCTCTGTTTCCTTGAAACGGATTTGTGTGCCTCATCCTCAAGTTCATTGTGTATGAGGATGACCTGAAGTCTTCTACAGCACCTCAGTACTTTCTGCAGTGTTATGCTACTGGTAATTGAATCCAGAACCACATGTGTATGCTTGGCAAACACTACCAATGAGCCTCATGCCTAGGTGCATTCTTAGTTATAAGCAAGAAAAGGCATAGTAAGAGACAGTGGAAAAGCTGGATAGTACTTTTAAAAAAATGAACAAACAACCCCCCCTCCAAAAATGAAAAACAATAAACACAATCATTCATCTGTGGCCACCAGCTGAAGAACATACCATCAAGATTTGGTCATCTCAGATTCTGAAAAAAAAAAAAAATGCTCATTTGCAGTGTTTTCAGATTTTCTCTTTACTTTGCATTTTTGGAAGAGCTGTTAGAATATGTTTCTATTTTGACAACAGATAAGTATTCATAACTATTGGCAGAGCAGGAGCTGGATTCAGGTTTTCTGATTGTTGAGGTTCTGTGTACAACTCACCAAGAATATACTGTCACAGTATTGACTGTTAACAGGAGTTCTGGGGCCCCCATTCATTGCTTTTCAGAAGTGATATCAACATCCTCCTCCCAGTGTTCTGACCTTGCTTTCCCCTGCTCTCCTGTATGATCCTCCCCAATCCCCACTCTTCTAGACTCAGCAGAGTGATGTTAGAAGGCAAGCCTTCATTATTACCTCAGGGAAGGAGACTCCTTTAGTTAGCCCAGTCTAGCTTTAAGTACAGGTTAACAGTTTTTTGACTTGCGAATTCCTTCTTGTCTTGATTGAAGTTGTAGCAGACGCAGAGGGAAGCGATCCTTTACCACGTGAGGCTTTCCTTTCACTGCAGGAATGGCTTTTGCTGCATCTGCGTCTTTGTTTTTGTTGGGATTGGGACTGTTTTTTTGGGAATTGAATCTAGGTTCAGTTGTATGTTTGTGAGTATTTTAACAGCCAAATGAGTCCCCAGAATATCAAGATGCCACCTTTGAACGGTAGGCACCCTGTAAGTAGAAGAGTCACAGCCCATGGAAATGTTCACGTTTGCCAACTTTGGTTGCTGTTGTCTGAGGAATTTAAAAAACAAACTCAAATCTGACTAAATTGGGGTGGGGGGGCATGTGTGCAGAGTTTTTAAGTTTCTCAGGAGGAAAAAATTACTATTACGGGATATAACTGGTCAATTGTCAGAGTCAAATAGGTGAGGAATGTAAACTGGAGAGTCTTGCTGGGAACCTCATTAACTAAGTTTAGACCCTGGGTATAGACTTTTGGATCTGATTGCATCTATGTTCCACAGAAGGTAGACAGACCAGCCTGTGTAGGGAATCTGAAAAGTAACTGACATTGTTACCCCCATGGACTTATCTACCCTCTTTCTTCCTGTTCCTTTTTATTTCCTCTTAGAAGAAATCTACCCCTGTGTTATAGCCACCTCCAGTTCTGTGATTGCTCAGGTCATGAGCTAATAAGGCTAAACAATTCTTACATAGCTGAAAAAAAAACTTTAGGAGCTGTGCCATTTGGTTATTAGCTATTAGAACTAGAGACACTTCAACTAGTCATTTAATAGCACCGTTGTCATTTTCCTAAGATCTTTGTTTTCTGTGAACCTTGGGACAGCTTTGACCTTATTTAGAGTTAATAAAGACACAAAAGAGGTTGGTTATTTCTTTCATGTGTTACATTCAGAAACACCAAAATATGAGTTGTTGAAGAACCTAAACTGAATGGAATCCAGTGGAGTCACATACCTTTGCAGAACACATTTGTACTGTCTTTACATGACTGTAACTATTACCACATTGATATTTACATAAAGTGAATGTAAACATCCTCTGAAAATATTTTTATAAAGCACTACTTGTTAATTAAAATCAATAGTGTAGTTTTTGTGAATTGCTGTGTAATTGCAAGTGACTGCCATGTATTTTATGCTGCAGTAATATTGACGACTGTAAACTTGCCTTGCTGAATTAATGTGAAATGACTAAAATCCCTTTTGTCTTCAGTAAATTTCATAAAGGCTTAAATGATGACTTCATAATTTTTCATTAAGTCTTGGTGTTTATCAAAAAGGGAAGCAAGAACCAAAAGGACCTGACATATTCAGATTATCAAAAAACTGCATATATTATCGAGGGTTCTGGACAGTAAGCTTAATCGGCTTCCTTGGGTGTCAACATCTTGTCCAGTCTTAACTGGACACAATCTTTGGGTTGCTCTTCATTTAAACAAACAACTAAAGGTTTGTGTGTGCATGTATGCTTTTAAAATTAGCCACAAACATCACGTTCTGAATATTCATTTTATGTAAATCATTATTCAGCTTCTCAAAATGCAGAATTTATTAGTTCAGTGTATTTTATAGTGCTGTAGGTCAAAGCCAGTGACTGATGTGCAATCATTTGCCTACAGCTACATCACAAGCATTGAGTTCTTATTTGTTTATAGTTGTATTATAAATGGAGCAAAGCTATCTCTTGGAAGAGAAGCCAAGAGGAAACTATGTGCAGAGACACAGTGCTGACAGCCATGGTGCTCTGCCTTGTTAATGCTCCCAATCTGTGACCTGGTATAGCCTTCTGCTAACCCAGATAACAAACTTTTATTTTTGAGAAGTTTTTTACTTTCTTACCACAGCTTTAAAAAAAAATGTTTCTGAGTTTAAATCTGCAGAATTTATATAAATCAAAACTTGTCATTCACAGTATTAAAAAATACTGTGTTTAACATGGGGGAAATGTTTTTCATTTTTAAAGTTATTTGTGATTTATATTACACAAGTTTAAGTAGATTAAATCCTAAGAAAAGAATTTGGAAATCCTTATCTAGCCTTGATATTAAGTTAAATCCTTACTAAATTTGTCTTTAGTTAGAGTACTGTGCCTTCATTACTATTTTAGACAACATGTCACTGCCAAAAATACTAATTTTTCTTTTAAATAGTGTTAGTGAAAACCATTAAAAAGTTCCCACTTATGCGACTCTGTGAAATAATCGAACACACAAGAGCACTTTATCAAGGTGGTTTTGGCTACATTGCAACGACTGTCATATACTCCACTTTATGGAATAAAAAAGTAGCTAAGTGCAAGAAATTTCCATCTTGTGGGTTTTGTTTGTGGGTTTTTTTGTTTGTTTGTTTGGTTGGTTTGGTTTTGGTTTTTTGAGACAGGGTTTCTCTGTGTAGCCCTGGTTGTCCTGGAACTTACTTTGTAGACCAGGCTGGCCTCGAACTCAGAAGTCTGCCTGCCTCTGCCTCCCAAGTGCTGGGAGCTTTTTTTTTTTTTTCCTTGTGGTTTTTTTCTAATGCAGCTTATATTTGATTATAAGTGGTGAAGACAAAATAAACCGAACTAATTTTTATAGCATTTTGTTGGGAAAGTACCAAACAGTCCATATACCCAGAGCAGACATACTATTAATGAAGGACCGTTCGCTTCACAAGCTTCTCTAAAAATTTGGAAAAATTTAAATACAAAGCTTAGGACAGGGCAATATAAGAAAAAAAGGCTAGGGTGGTGAGTCACTATTCACTGGAGATACTCTATGACAGCTGACTTTAGAATGAATATTCTTTTATTAGAATATTTTTTGTGATTTTTTTTAAGATTTTTGTTTTCAGAACAGTGTATGTGTGTGTGGTGTACGTGTGTGGCTGTATGTGAACATGTGCATGTGAGTGCAGGTTGAGAGAGGTGGGGGATTTCAGACCCGCAAGCTGAAGCTAGAGAAAATTATGAGCCACTAGGGAGTGTGCTGGGGACCAAACTGTCTAAGAGCAGGATGCACAAAGTCACATAGTGAACAACCAGCTAAAGGAGCAAACTGCTGACATTCCAGCCCAATAGAGAATAACATACTTGTTACTTTATAGTGATGTAACATTTCTTCACCCAAACTCACACCTATACTTCTCTCTTTTCAAATTGATGACCTCTTTCCTTAGGAATTGGAATAAGTTGTTGTTTTGTGAGACAAGGTTTTTCTCTGTGGCCCTTGCTGTCCTTAGAACAGACCTCAAACCCACAGAAATCTGCTTGCCTCTATCTCCTGAGTGCTGAGATTTAAGGCTTGCACCAACATTCTGGCCTAGAGTAACATTTTAAATGAAAATTGAAATAAAAAATGGCTAGATGTAACTCTTAAGTAAAAACTTCAAAGTTTCTGTCTGCCTTTATTTCTGGTCCATTCCTTTGCAGAAGCAAAGGTAACCACTTAAGTCTCCAGATAGTTTTTCAAGTTTTTTTCTTTGTCATACTAATTTTTTGTTTATATAAAATACCATGACCAGAAAACACAGAGAAGAATTATTTGTGTGAATGGTTCCAGAGGGCTGTGAGTCCATTATGAGCACACCTTTAATCTCAGCACTCAGGAGGCAAAGGTGGATAGACCTTTGTTGAGTTTCAGGCCATCTAGAGCTACAGTAGTTAAACTGTCTCAAAGAAACAAAATACTGTCCATCATTCGTAGCAGAGCTGAATGTCCACATCTTCAAATGAAAGCAGTGAGTCTCGAGTGAAGAAAATGTGCAGCTTTAAAGTGCTGTTCTCCTCCAGCAAGGCCGTACCTCATCCTCTGCCAAACAATGCTACCAACTGGAAACCAAGCATTTAAATGCCAGATCTTATAGGTGCTCATTCAGAGCACCACATATAATTTATATACCACAGACTCGTGCAGAACTGTTTTTTTTATTAATTTACTCATTTTATATCGTAATATCGGTCCCCCTCTTCCAAGTTTCACCCTCACACAAGTCTCCCTCCTTTTCTCTGAGGAGGAGGAGCCCCGACCTGACCCCTCTTCCCCATCAACTCATTGCAGGACTAGGCACATCCTCTCCCACTGAGGCTAGACAAGGCTGCCCAGTTAGGGGAATGGAATCCACAGCCAAGCAACAGATGTAGGGACAGCTCCCACTCCAACTGTTGGGAGACTCATGAAGAGCAAGCTGCACATTGGCTATAATGTGTAGGGGGCCTAGGTCCAGCCCCTGTATGGTCTTTGGTTGGTAGTTCAGTCTCAGCGGGACCCCAAGGTTCTAGGTTAGTTGATTCTGCTGGTCTTCCTTGGGAGTCCCGATCCTCTTCAGGTCCCTCATTTGTTCCCTCAACATTTGCTCCCGGACTTCCATCTAATGTTTACCTGTGGGTTTCTGCATCTGTTTCTACTGGCTGCCGGGAGGAGCCTCTCAGAGGACTGTTATGGTAGGCTCTGTCTGAAAGCATAACAGTATCATTAACAGGGTCAGGGATTTTTTTCTTACCCATGGGATGAATCTCAATTTGGGACAGTCATTGATTGCCCATTTCCACCATCTCTGTTCCATCTTTGCTTCTGCACATCTTATAGAGAGGACACATTTTTAGTCGGAAGTTTTGTGGGTGGGTTGCTGTCCTTATTCCTCCACTGGGAGTCCTGCCTGGTTAGGAAGTAAACACTTCAGTATCCATAAGCCCCACTGCTAGGAGTCTCAACTAGGGTTGCCCCCATAGACACCCTTGTAGTCTCCCATCTCATCCCAGGTTTCTGACACATCCTAGAGATCCCTCTTCTGTGAATTTGCATTCTCTTTCTCCTGTTCTCCCTACACCTGATTCCCCCACCTCACTGCTCCCCTCCTTATCCCCTCTCCTACCCAGTTAGTTTCCTCTCTCTACTACTTCCAATATCTATTTTATTTCCCCTTCTAAGAAAGGTTTCAACCATCCTCCCTTTGGCCCTCCTTGTTATTTGGCTTCTTTGGGTCTGAAGATTGTAGCTTAGTGATCCTGTACTTTATGGCTATATTCCCTTTTCCATATCAGTGAGTACATATCATACATGTCCTTTTGGGTCTGGGTTACCTCACTCAGGATGATATTTTCTAGTTCTATCCATTTGCCTGCAAAGTTCATGATGTCCTTGTTTTTAATTGGTGACTTGAATTCCATTTGTAAATGAACCCCATTTTCTTTATTCATTCTTCAGTTGAGGAACATCTATCTAGGTTGGTTCCAGTTTCTAGCTATTGCTGCAATGAACGTAGTTGAGCAAGTGTCTTTGTGGGATGCTAGAGAATCTTTTGGATATATGCCCAGGAGTGATACAGCTGGGTCTTGAGGTTTAGAACTATTCCCAATTTCCTTAGAAACCGCTAAATTGATTTCCATAATGCTTGTATAAGCTTGCACTCCTAGCTGCAACGTGGGAGTGTTCCCCTTGCTTCGCATCCTAGACAGCATGTGCTGTCATTGAGTTTTTGTTCTTAGCCATTGTGATTAGTGTAAGGTAGAATCTAAGAGTCGTTTTGATTTGCTTCTCCCTGATGACTAAGGACATTCAACATTTAAGTATTTCTCATCCATTAGAGATTCCTCTATTGGGAATTCTCTGTTTAGCTCTGTACCCCATTTAAAAATTTTTTATTAGATATTATCTTTATTTACATTTCAAATGTTATCCCATTTCCTAGTTATCCATCTGAAAATACCCTATCCCCTCCCCTTTCCCCCTGCTCCCAACCTATCAAATCCCATTCCCAGACCAGGCCTTCCATAATACTGGGGCATAGAACTTTCATAGGACCTAGGGTCTCTCCTCCCATTGATGACCGACTAGGCCATCCTCAGCTACATATACAGCTAGAGCCACATATCCCACCATGTGTTTTCTTTGATTGGTGGTTTAGTTCCAAGGAGCTCTGGGGGTACTCGTTAGTTCATGTGGATGATCCTCCCATGGGGCTTCAGACCCTTTCAGCGTTTTGGGTACTTTCTCTATCTCCTTCATTGGGGCCCTTGTTCTCCATCCAATGGATGATTGTGATCATCCACTTCTGTATTTTCCAGGCACTGGCAAAGGCCCTCAGAAGACAGTTATATCAGGCTTCAGTCAGCAGGCTCTTATTGCCATCTGCCATAGTGTCTGGGTTTGCTCATTGTTTATGGATGGATCCCCAAGAGGGGCAGTCTCTAGATGGTCGCTCCTCCAGTCTCTGCTCCGAACTTTGTCTCTGTAACTCCTTCCATGGGTATTTTGTTCCCCCTTCTAAGAAGGTTCTGAGCTTCTGGGCTAATATCCACTTATCAGTCAGTACATATCATATGTGTTCTTTTGTGATTGAGTTCCCCCACTCAAGATGATATCCTCCAGATACATCTATTTGTCTAAGAAATTCATAAACTCATTGTTTTTAATAGCTGCATAGTACTCCATTGTGTAAATGTACCACATTTTCTGTATTCATTCCTCTGTTGAGGGACATCTGGGTTCTTTCCAGCTTCTGGCTATTATAAATAAGGCTGCTATGAACATAGTGGAGCATGTGTTCTTATTAACATTTGGAACATCTTCTGGGTATATGCCCAGGATAGGTATTGTTGGATCCTCTGGTAGTACTATGTCCAATTTTCTGAGGAACCACCAGACTGACTTCCAGAGTGGTTGCACAAGCTTGCATTCCCACCAGCAATGGAGGAGTGTTCCTCTTTCTCCACATCCTCACCAGCATCTGCTGTCCCCTGAATTTTTGATCTTAGCCATTCTGACTGGTGTGAAGTGGAATCTCAGTGTTGTTTTGATTTGCATTTCCTTAATGATTAATGATGTTGAACATTTTTTTCACGTGCTTCTCAGCCACTCAGTATTCTGCAGTTGAGAATTCTTTGTTTAGCTCTGTACCCCATTTTTAATGGGGTTATTTAGTTTTCTGGAGTCCAACTTCTTGAGTTCTTTATATATTTTGGGTATTAGCCCCCTTTCAGATTTAGGACTGGTAAAGATCTTTTCCCAATTTGTTGGTTGCCTTTTGTTCTTATTGACAGTGTCCTTTGCCTTTTGCTCTTTTCACTGGATGGTTTTAGCTCTTTTGTCAAAGATCAAGTTACCATAGGTATGTGGATTCATTTCTGGGTCTTCAATTCTATTCCATCGATCTACCTGTCTGTCATTGTACCTGTAACATGTAGTTGTTATCAGAATTGCTCTGTAGTACAGCTTGAGGTCAGGCATAGTGATTCCACCAGAGGTTCTTTTATTGTTGAGAATAGTTTTTCTATCCTAGGATTTTGAATTTACAAATTGCCCTTTCTAACTCGGTGAAGAATTGAGTTGGAATTTTGATGGGGATTGTATTGAATCTGTAGATTGCTTATGGCAAGATAGCCATTTTTCTATATTAATCCTGCTAATCCATGAGCATGGGAGATCTATTCATCTTCTGAGATCTTTGGATTTCTTTCTTCAAAGACTTGAATTTCTTATCATACAGACCTTTCACTTCCTTAATTACAATCACACCAAGGTATTTTATATTATTTTGAAGGTTGTTGTTTTCCTAATTTCTTTCTCAGCCTGTTTATCCTTTGTATAGAGAAAGGCCACTGATTTGTTTGAGTTAATTTTTTTTTTTTTTTGGGTTTTTTTTTTTTTTTTTTTTTTTTTTTTTTTTTTTTTTTTTTTTTTTTTTTTTTTTTTTTTTTTTTTTTTTTTTTTTTTTTTTTTTTTTTTTTTTTTTTTTTTTTTTTTTTTTTTTTTTTTTTTTTTTTTTTTTTTTTTTTTTTTTTTGGTTTTTTTGAGACAGGGTTTCTCTGAATGGCCCTGGCTGTCCTGGTACTCACTTTGTAGACCAGGCTGGCCTCAAACTCAGAAATCCTCCTGCCTCTGCCTTTGAGTTAATTTTACACACCATTTTTTCAAGTTGTGTTATTTGCGTTGTTTGTGTCTAATTTCTTGTGTTCTTTATATATTTTGTATATTAGCCCTCTGTTAGACGTAGGGTTGATGAAGATAATTTCCCAATCTTTAGTCTGTCATTTTGTTGATAGTATCCTTTGCTTTTCAGTTTCATGAGGACCTGAGGTCCCATTTATGCTTTGTTGATCTTAGAGCCTGAACCACTGGTATTCTGTTCATGAAGTTATCTCCTGAGTTGAAGACTATTCTCCACTATCTGTTTTTTTTTTTTGTTTGTTTGTTTTTTTTGTTTTTTTTCTTTTTGGTTTTTCGAGACAGGGTTTCTCTGTGTAGCCCTGGCTGTCTTGGAACTCACTCTGTAGACCAGGCTGGCCTCGAACTCAGAAATCCACCTGCCTCTGCCTCCCGAGTGCTGGGATTAAAGGCATGCACCACCACGCCCGGCTCACTATCTGTTTTATTAGAAATAATGTGTCTGGTTTTATATTGAGGTCTTTGATCCACTTGGACTTGGTTTTTGTGCAGAGTAATATTGATAAAAATATAGATAAATATTGATCTAATGCATTATTCTACATGCAGACATAGCATTAGACCAGCATCAGTTGTTTAATATGCTCTCCCTTTTCCATTGTGTGGTTTTTACTTCTTTGTAGCCACCTGCAGCCACACTAACTGGGTTCCTGAATGGGAGGCAGGAGCTGTATGGGAGAAAATGGCAGGAGAAATAATGGAGACCAAGACATATTTCTGTTCAAGGCCACAAAGTTTACTAAGAGCCTGTGCTTATAAAGGGGGGAGGCCCATCCTGTAGGCAATCTGTGGGACAGAACTGGTTTGGCAAGTAGGTGTAAATTACTGGAATGCTTGCTGTCTAGGGAATATCTCAAGGGCCTCTCAGAAGGTAGCAGTGTCTTGGAGAAGGGCAGTGGCAGGTAACAGAACAATAGAGCCATCTTAGTTGAAAGGCTCCACTCCAGGTGGTCTCATACTCAGTGGCAGCAAAGTCTGAATCAGCCTGCTTCAAGGCTGGGGGAGGCTACACTTCTTTGTAAAAAATCAAGTGTCTGTAGGTGTGTTGGTTTATTTTTGGGTCTTTGATTTTATTCCACTGATCAGCCTATTTTTATACCATTACTATGCAGTTTTTATACTATTATTCTGTAGTACAATTTAGAGGTAGGAATGGTGATAACTACACAATTTATTTTATTGTATAGAATTGTTTTTTGATATCCTGGATTTTTTATTTTTGAATATGAAGTTGAGAAGTGTTCTTTCAAGTACCTTAAAAATTGTATCAGAATTTTTTTGGGAATTGCATTTAATCTGTAGATTGATTTTTGTAAAATGTCAATTTCCACTATATCTACCAGTTCATGAACATGGGAGATCTTTCCATCTTCTGATATCTTTTTCAGTTTCTTTCTTCAGGGACTTGAAGTTCCTGTTATATAAGACTTTCACTTGCTTGGTTAGAGTCATACCAAGTTATTTTATATTTGTGGCTATTGGGAAAGATATTTTCTCCCTAACTTTTTTCTTGGCCTGTTTATCATTTGTATTAAGGAGAGCTTCTGATTTTCTGAAGTTAATTTTATATCAGAAAACAATACTGCATTAAATAGGTCTGCATGGGTTTTCTGATATAGGCACAGAACACCAACACAGTCTGACAGAGTAAGTTAAAGTGAGTATCATTCATTTTAGATAATTTTCATGGTGGGGAAGCATAATGGTTGGAGCTCTTGACTAAGTTTGTAGTTTTGTGCTTGGCTGAATTGTGATAGCAGACAGGAGGCAAATAGAGGACAGAAAGTAGGTCCTGGATGTAAGACCCTCCCCCAGTTACTGACTTCCTATAGCTAGGCCTTGCTTCCTAAAGGTTCCATGACTTATCTCGTCATCAGCACCAGTTGGGGAATCAGGCATAAGCTTATAGTGGACATCTCACATTCAAACGGTGTCAAGAACAATTAGGTGTTAGTAAGGTGGTTGGTTTTTCAGAGCCTTAGTGGGCTCAGGTGTTTTCTCTGCTTGGAAGCAAAGACAAGTCTAGACAGAATCTGTCACTATTTCTGAAAGAGGCCTGACTGCCTCAGACCTTCAAGGATCAATGAAGGCTAGAGAACACAGAAAATAGTTAGTCACTCTGTTGACCCAGGAGTCTGGGCTCTACACATGTGATCAAACACCCAAGGTCATTCACATTTTTCTGAACTAAGAGTTCTTGAAGACAGAATTGAGTGGAAATTATATTTTGCCTCAAAGTACCATTGTAAGATCAAACCAGAAATACCCCTATTCCAAACACGGGCTGTTCGTGCACCCCAAGAATCACGAGAGACCTGTCTTGATGCAAACTGCAAGAGGAATTTTAATCGGAGCTCCGGGACGACCCCATATCCCACGCAGGGGACAGGGGAGTCAACCATGAGGCTCGAAAATTAGAAGCTTTTATAGCAATGGGGTAAGGAGTTGGGGAAATTGGCGTGGTTTCACATGATTGGCTAGTTCAAACATCAGAAAGATACCCAGGTAGCAGCTTGAGGTAATAGCTAACTCTAAGAGACAAGGGGGGGGGGAGGAAGGGGGAGGTAATCTACCTAACAGTTAAGTCATGTGCTACCTTAGGCAACCTCCTGGGGCATTGAGACATTCCATAGAGGTCGCTGTGACATTCAGAGGGAGTTGGGCTATTCTGTGATTGTTCCAGGCGGTTCAGTTCCTTATATTAGTCTAAAGGTTCACTTTTCCCTCCTGACACAAGGGACTCCATTTTGTCTTTGGTTACGTACTACTCTTTCACCATAAAAGAAACTCCACCACTGCAAGTAATGGCAACACTGCTATTACAGTGCCCTTCTGTTTGAGCCTTAGAAAGGCTCACCCACAATCAGAACATCACCGCTTCATTAAATCCTCAGTTTCTGAGAAAAACCTGCAATAATGTATGCCCAGGGTCTGACATAGTTTCTTTCTACAAGGTCTAAAGTAGATTATGGGATTTGATGCCTGTGTATCAGCATATATTTGCCATGGGAGCTTATATCTGTTCATTTGTGAAATGAAGAAAACCAAAAAAGTCACCTGAGGTGGTGTTCTGGAAAAGGTGGCTCTCTTAAGGAGAGCACATCCATCAGTGTGCATTTCATATGACACCTCCCTGGTTCATCACCTTTGCTTGATCTTTGTTGAATTCTGGGCATTTAGAGAAAGCAATCACTAGTTGAAATAGACCAGCATTCTGAAGGTTCTCAAACTGGATACCAGATGCTGGTGCACAAATCAGAAGTCTCCCCAACCTGAGTCTAATTCATTATGTGAGAAAGGTTAAGGAATGCAGAGACCATTTGCAAGTATAAAATAGTAGTTTCAAAATATTAATATAAGAGCTGAGGAGTTGATTCAGCAGTGAAGAGCACTTGATATACTTCCAGAGGACCTGGGTTTGGTTCCCAGAACCCATGTCACGCTGCTCACAACCATCTATCTGTCTTTTCCTCTCCAGGAGAACCAATGTCTTTGTCTTCTAAGGACACCTGCACTCATGTGTACATAACCACATGCAAACACACACCTACACACAATTAAAAATAAATTTTCAAGAAATATTTAATACTAAGATAACAAAGTATACTAATGATTTTGTGGTCTCCAGTATAGCATTTCCTCAAAGAATTAGATTAATCTTCCAGAATGATTCGCCTACCTTTTCCAAGAGGTAGTCTTGGCAACTAAAGGATAATTTTTCAGAAATAGCTGCTAAGGTAAGACAAGGGAGGGCAAACATGAGAAAGGATGTTCTGAGAAAGTAGTGAAGTAAGCCTTAATTAAACTCAGTAGGGATTATTATGCTGTTAGCAGTGAGGAATGCCTATTCACATAATGTTTCAACAAACAATCTGTTTGGATAAAGCCAAACCTTGAAGCCATTTAGGGAGCATCTTCTGAGAATCTGTCTATTCACTAAATCTGGTCTCCAGCATTGGGAAGTATGAGAAGAGAATATGTGTACCATCCACACGTCAGAAGAGGACACTAGTGAGAACTTTGACAGTCAACTGGTCGGGGTCAGGAAATCAGCTTTGTGGTCACTTGTGAAGGCTGAGACTGCTGTGGTAAAATGAGAATTGCTCCCATAGTTCACCAGTGAACTAGGAATGAGAGACTCTGGGAATTGCCCCCTGGGACAGTGGAAGACTATACTTTGCCAACAACTGAGAAATCCTATAGTAGGGATGAAGTGTGGCCCAGGTGACTGGTAATAATAATAGTATCATATTCAAAATATGCTGAGGATTATAGTTGAGAAAGCATGCATGTAATAGAAAATATTTCTATTAGTATATTTTTGCATATTATATATATGCATACATATATATATACACATATGCATGTATTAAATATATAATATGTATGTATTATCTTATGGAGGATGTGTGTGGGGTGTGTTTTTGTGCATGTGTGGGCAGGACCATGTACACATACATGTGTGCCTGTGGTTTAAAAGGCAAAGATTAACATTGGCTGCCTTCCTTGCCTGTGCCCCACTTTAAAAATTATGGTAGTCTTGCACCTGAACTAAGAGCCAATTTGTCTAGGGTGACTTGCTGGTTTGTCTTTGGTATGCTGTTTCTGCCTACAGGCTGACTGTCATACATGCTTTCTTTACATTTCTGTGAGTACTGAGGATACAAACTCTGCTTCTCCTACTTTCAGAACAATAGCTTTAACTACTGTACCATCTCACCAGTCCCACACTGTTGAGTTTGAATAGGAAAGTACATAAGGTGAAAGTTAAAACCCACAAACAGTAACATAGTAATACTGCATGAATACTGACTGGGGAATAAATGAGCACGGTGTCATGAAAACGATTGGTCTGTTAAAGTAGTATAGCAAGGGGGATGTTCTGTTTCTTCTGATTTGTATTTGGCAGTTTTGTCCACAACGTAAGTTCTAGGAAAGCCAGGGCTATAAAGAGAAACCCAGTCTCAAAAAAACAAAAACAACAACAACAACAACAACAAAACAGACAAAAAAAATGAAGA
>LR753346.1:1184287-1266787 GCA_902729485.2 Mus minutoides | reverse complement strand
TTTTTGTCTTATTGACAGTATGTTTTGCCCTACAGAAGCTTTGCAATTTTATGAGGTCCCATTTGTGGATTCTTGATCTTACAGCACAGGCCATTGCTGTTCTGTTTAGAAATATTTTCCCCTGTGCCCATATCTTTAAGGTTTTCCCCCACTTTCTCCTCTATAAATTTCAGTGTCTCTGGTTTCATGTGGAGTTCTTTGATCCACTTAGACTTGAGCTTTGTAATAGGAGATAAGAATGGATCAATTCGCATTTTTCTACAGGATAACCGCCAGTTGTGCCAGCACCATTTGTTGAAAATGCTGTCTTTTTTCCACTGGATGGTTTTAGCTCCCTTGTCAAAGATCAGGTGTCCATAAGTGTGTGGGTTTATTTCTGGGTCTTCAATTCTATTCCATTGATGTACCTGTATGTCGCTGTACCAGTACCATTCAGTTTTTTTTTTTTTTTTTAATCATATTTGCTCTGTAGTACAGCTTGAGGTCAGGCATGGTGATTCCACCAGAGGCTCTTTTATTGTTGAGAATAGTGTTTGCTATCCTAGGTTTTTTGTTATTCCAGATAAATTTGCAAATTACCCTTTCTAAGTCAGTGAAGAATTGAGTTGGAATTTTGATGGGGATTGCATTGAATCTGTAGATTGCTTTCAGCAGGATAGCCATTTTGACTATATTAATCCTGCCAATCTATGAGCATGGGAGATCCTTCCATCTTCTGAGATCTTCAATTTCTTTCTTCAGAGACTTGAAGTTCTTGTCATACAGATCTTTTACTTCTTAATTAAAGTCACACCAAGGTATTACTTGTGACTATTGTGAAGGGTGTTGTTTCCCTAATTTCTTTCTCATCCTGTTTATCTTTTGTGTAGAGAAAGACCACTGATTTGATTGAGTTAATTTTATATCCAGCTACTGTGCTGAAGCTGTTTATTAGGTTTAGGAGTTCTCTGGTAGAATTTTTAGGATCACTTATATATACTATCATATCATCTGCAAATAGTGATATTTTGACTTCTTCCTTTCCAATTTGTATCCCCTTGATCTCCTTTTGTTGTAGAATTGATCTGGCTAGAACTTCAAGTACTATATTGAATAGGTAGGGAGAAAGTGGGCAGCCTTGTCTAGTCCCCGATTTTAGTGGAATTGCTTCCAGTTTCTCTTCATTTACTTAAACGTTGGAATATTTTTTCTTTGTTTAGTGCATTTGATGTTTTGATTATTATGTGACAGAATAATTTCTTTTCTGGTCCAGTCTATTTGGAGTTCTGTAGGCTTCTTGTATATTATGGGCATCTCTTTCTTTAGGTTAAGGAAGTTTTTGTCTATAATTTTGTTGAAGATATTTACTGGCTCTTTAAGTTGGAAATCTTGGTTCTCTTATATACCTATTATCCTTAGGTTTTGTCTTCTCATTGTGTCTTGGATTTCCTAGATGTTTTGGCTTAGGAGATTTTTGCTTTTGCTTTGACTGTTGTGTCAATGTTTTCTATGGTATCTTCTTCACTAATTCGGAGATTCTCTCTACTATCTTTTGTATTCCGTTGTGATGCTTGCCTCTATGTCTTCTGATCTCTTTCCTAATTTTTTTTAATCTCCTGAGTTATCTACCTTTGTGATTTCTTTATTGTTTCTATTTCTACTTTTAGATCTTGGATGGTTTTGTTCATTTCCTTTGCCTGTTTGATTGTGTGGGTTTTTTTGTTTGTTTGTTTGTTTGTTTTTTTTTTTGTAATTCTTTAAGGGATTTTTTTTAAAATTTCCTCTTTAAAAGCTTCTAGTTGTTTACCTATGTTCTCCTGTATTTGTTTAAGGGAGTTATTTATGTCTTTAAAGTTCTCTATCACCATCATGAGAACTGATTTTAGATCGGAATCTTGCTTTTCTGGTATGATGGTTTATCCAGGACTTGCTATGGTGGGAAAATTGGGTTCTGATGATGCCAAGAAACCTTGGTTTCTGTTGATTATATTCTTATGCTTGCCTCCAGCCAACTGATTATCTCTAGTGCTACTTGGCCTCACTATATCTGACTGGAGGCTGTTGTTCCTGTGATCCTGGTTGTGTTAGAACTCCTCAGAGTTCAGCTATTTCTGTCAACCTGTGATTCTGGGATCCTGTGATCCTGTGATCCTGATATCTTGAGTATGTCATTGCTCCTGGGAGTCAGGCTGCCTCCTGGACCCTGAGATCCTGGTGTGACCAATCTCTTGGGATTCTGTGATCCTGTGGTTTTGGGCATATTAGAGTGCCTGGGAATGGAGCTTCTTCTGGATGTTGTGGGACTGGCTGCAGTGTTTGTGCCCAAGGTCTGCTCAGGCCATTGGCCCAGACCAGAATGAACTCGTGCCTCTGGTCGGGCAGAGTTCCTGGGCACCTGAGTCCCACGGGTCCCAGTTACTTACAGTGTTGACACAGATGTTGTGTCCTCCTCACCTCTGGTCTTATGATCCTAGAAGTGTTAGAGTGCCTGGGATTGGATCTTCCCCTGAGTGTTGTGCGTCTTGATAAGTAGTCTGAGCCCAAGGTCTGCTCAGGGCACCAGCTCAGACTGGAAGGACTACACATATATTTTTTATTGTTTTGCCTTCATTTATCTATAGATGTGTACCATGTACATGCTTGGAGCATGTGGAGGCCAGAAGACGATATCAGCTCTTCTGAATCTGTAGTTAGGGATAGTTGTGAACATCCATGTGGGAGCTGGGGATTAAACCTCGATTCTCTGCAAAAGCAACAACTGTTCTTAAATGTTAAGCCACCTCTCCAGTGTCTTGTTGGATATTTAATAAAAAAATTACTGAACAGAAGACAAAGTTAAATATCTATAGAAGATTTTAAGGCATAAGGTCATTTTGGGGTACTTGTCTTAGTAAGTTAAAATGTGCTTTAACATTGAAGAGAGAAAGAAGAAAATAGAATTAGTTTACAAATATAGGGGGAATTGAAAACATTGTGGCATTGAACTGCAATATTGATTTTAATGACATCATGTTTCTGTTTATATGTGAGAATAAATAAATGTTTCTTAATATTGAAACTAAAATCTCAGACATAGTTATGCAATTACAGTTTTATTTATTACACACAGTTCTTGTAATGCTTTAAGTGCCTCCATGTATTTTAGGATTTTTAAAATTACAATTAATATTCAGAAGAGCATGAGTCAATCAATGTAAGGAGAAGAATCATATGGCCCCAATGACTTCCAGTGAATGCAAAAAACATGTTCAAAGAGGCTGTTGTGTATCTGCTGGTGAAGAATATTCTGACTAGAAGAATATTTTTATGACAAAGAGATAATTGGCCATTTAAGAAAATCATAGCAGATTATATATCCATATCATCTATCTCTATCTCTATCTCTATCTCTACCTCTATCTCTATCTCTATCTCTATCTCTATCTCTATCTCTATCTATGTCATCTATATCATCTATATCTATGTATATGGTAAAAAATCCAAAAGTTGCTTCCCAAGATTACAAATCAATAGTGAATATGTTAAGATTGCATTGTTATTTGTGAAAAATTGATGTGTTTAGACAACTAAGATACCTGCTGCTGCTTCAACAAAAAGCTGTAATCTCTCACTTAACTGAAGCTCCTTTCCTGAAAAGCCCCACCCTAACTGCAATAGCCAGTGCCTCACAAAAGCTTTTCCTTTCCAGGTTTAACTTCCGGGGTTTCCGATGGATGAAAACTATGATCCACACCATTAAGGAGATTAATGAGAGGAAGGACATTTTGCCCAACCATACTCTGGGCTATCAGATCTTTGATTCTTGCTATACCATCTCCAAAGCAATGGAGTCATCTTTGGTGTTTCTTACGGGGCAGGAAGAATTCAAACCCAATTTTAGAAATAGCACTGGATCAACTCTGGCAGCACTGGTTGGATCAGGGGGATCATCCTTGTCAGTTGCTGCTTCACGAATTCTAGGGTTGTATTATATGCCTCAGGTATGTCAGAATATTTTTCTGAGTACTTATCTGTAAAGCAAAAGAAATGGGACCAGGAGAGATGTCTAAGAGGTTAAGAGTACTTGTTCTTGTAGAGGATTTAGTTTCAATCTTCAGAACTGATCAGGTAGTTCACAACCATCTGAAACTCCAGGTATGGGGATCTGAAGGCCCCCTCCCTCCATTTTTGGCTCTCATAGGCTTCCTTATTTATGTAGTGCCATAAACTTATGCAAGCACACACCCATAAAAATGGTGGCACACACATTTTATCCCAGCACTCAGGAAGCAGAGGCACACAGATCTGAATTAGAGGCTAGTCTGCTCTACAGAGCTAGTTCTCAGACATCTAGGCTTATACAAAGAAAGCCTGCCTCAAAAAAAAATAAACAAAAATATTTAAAGAAATACAGTGTTTAGAAATTGTTGAAAATAAGAAAGGCAGAAGAAGTAGATATAAACTATAAGATAACCTAGGATTGTTGGAGTGGTGTTCTGCATAAGCAAGCCTAGTATGGGTGGGGTGATATTCTTAGTGACACTGTATAAGTAAGCCTAGGATGCCTGGGATGGTGTTCTTTGTGACACTGTATACCTAAGATCCAGCCATGAGATCTGGGGCTTACTTAGAAGTGATTTCAGATTACTTGATTCAGAACATCCCTCTTGCACTGAGTTTTGATGCAGTAATTATATACTTCTCACTAGTCCCCATGCTCCACAGTACTAGATTAACACTTGGAGGTTGATCAATAGCTGAAACAAGGCATGTATTTTGTTTTTTTTTTCTCTGTTGATGCTTATTAATCATGGCCTAAGTCATCATACTCACAATCTAAAATGGGCCTGGGAGTTTCATACAATGATATCATTTGGGATACTATTAAAAGTTGAAACAAGTTTACAGGTAAATGTACATGTGCAACCATATACATACATACCTGCCATGGCATAAATATAGAGGTTAGAGGACAATTTTACCACATTTTTTGCCTTCTACTTAGTTAAGGCAGTATTTTTCTTGTTACTTCTGCTGTCTTGTATACTCCAGGCTAGGTGTCCTGTGAGCTTCTGACCAATTCCCCTGTCTCTGCCTCCTATCTTACTACTGAAGTGCCGAGATGCCGCTGCATCTTTGTTTGTTTGTTTGTTTGTTTGTTTGTTTTTCTTAGATTTTGGGGATTAAACTTAGGTCATCAGGTTTGAGTGGCAAGCACTTTACCCATGGTTCCATTACCATATATCCTTCCAAAATATATCTTTGCTTTTTCAAAAAAGTTCTTTCCAGTAGATAGCTTTTATGCTGTTGCTGGTTGGATGATTCTAAAGAAGGGTATAGGTATTAGACAAAGGATGAAGAATCAAACAAAAGACTAAGAAAGAGAGCATGGAAGTAAGTAAATTGACTTCATGAAGGAATGGACAGCTCTGCAGCTGAGAAATTGTAATAGAGAAGACCTTGCTGACAGTGATGCATTAGTAAATAGCAAAGTGAATGAGTGATGTGGAGACTTAAGATACAGAAATGCATAAAAATGCTCACCCACATATGGTAGGTGACCTAAGTTCCATTATCAAGTCCCTAGCGGTGCAGATTACTGAGAAAATTACCAAAAAAGACTTGCTCTTGTGCATACTTGTGCCTATATAATTAGAGTGTTGAGGAATCTTGGTGTAGAAAATTGCTTAAACCTGAGGTTTGAAGTACCTTTGTTAATCTAAAGTTTAACGTCTACTCATGCAGAAGTCCTGCCAGAAGGAAATAAAGAAAGAAACTAATATTTAAGAAAAAAGGAAAGAAAAGAAACAAACTAATTGAGATGGGAAAAGGAGTGAGACAGTTTAAGAAAGAGAACCCAATGCTATTAAATGGATGGGGAGTGGGCTCATTTCATCATTGTTGTGCATGGGAGACTGAAGGTGAAGGAAAGTCTAAATGTTGTGACTCAGGGAAGTCACCATATTTCCAGGAAGGATAAAGGAAAGAACAAATGATCTCTCTGTCAGTGCCATCCATGAAAAATAGTCCATTGAAATTTGTCAATTGTTGGCTGCCCTAACCCTCTTGGGGTTGACAGCACAGACCAAAGAACTTCCATCAGCAGTTCCCACTCATTGATTAAGAGTAGAAAGTTATTTTTCTGGGGAAAAATGTGAAGAAACTGAGAACGATTTGGCTCCATCCATCTCAAAATATTCAGAAAGCTGTTATTTAAGATTTTGACTCTACCTTTCTAATAACTAACAATATTTTCAATTTTAGGTGGGCTACACTTCTTCCTGCTCAATTCTTAGTGACAAATTCCAGTTTCCATCTTATCTTCGTGTACTACCCAGTGATAATTTACAGTCTGAGGCCATGGTTAATCTCATCAAACACTTTGGTTGGGTCTGGGTAGGTGCTATTGCAGCTGATGATGATTATGGGAAATATGGAGTAAAAGCTTTTAAGGAAAAAATGGAGAGTGCCAATCTCTGTGTTGCTTTCTCTGAAACCATTCCCAAAGTCTACTCCAATGAGAAAATGCAGCAAGCTGTTCAGGCAGTAAAGACTTCCACTGCCAAAGTCATTGTGCTTTATACTTCTGACATCGACCTCAGCCTGTTTGTGCTAGAAGTGATTCATCATAACATAACTGACAGGACATGGATAGCCAGTGAAGCCTGGATTACCTCTGCTCTCATTGCAAAGCCTGAGTACTTTCCCTATTTTGGTGGAACTATTGGATTTGCAATGCCGAGAAGTGTTATACCAGGACTAAAAGAATTTCTTTATGATGTGCACCCTAGCAAGGATCCAAATGATGTCTTGACCATTGAATTCTGGCAAACTGCTTTTAACTGTACCTGGCCCAACAGCAGTGTGCCTTACAATGTGGACCACAGAGTGAATATGACTGGTAAAGAAGACAGACTGTATGACATGTCTGATCAGCTCTGCACTGGAGAGGAGAAGCTGGAAGATCTGAAAAATACCTATCTAGATACATCACAGCTAAGAATCACAAACAATGTCAAACAAGCTGTGTATGCTATAGCTCATGCCCTGGATCTTCTCAGCAGATGTCAAGAAGGACAGGGACCATTTGGTTCAAATCAGCAATGTGCATACATACCTACCTTTGAGTTCTGGCAGGTAAGTTGTTTTACTTCATGATATAGCATACCATTTATACATATTCATACAAATAGCCATCAAAGCTATTTACCTTTGTATTTGATAGCCATGACCTTCTTGCTTGACCATTTAAAAGAAATTGTTTGTCTGTTTGGCCTGAATGTGTGTTTTAAGTCCTCATTTATTAACAGAATTTTTAGGTTTGTTGTAAATAGAATCTATATCCCTCACAGAAATTCCTCTACTAGATAAGCTGATTTTTAAAAACATAAAAAGAAGCTAAATGTAAACTTTCTAGGACTAAATAATTGGCGGAGTGTCTCCACTTTCTCCTAGTTTGCCTGTTCCTATCCACAAAATGGGACTTCACTTTGTAGTCTTTCATGATTACTTGGGTTCAAAATGTCATGCTCATATTTTAAACAGCAAGAAAGAAAAAGGCCTGACGACCATTTCTGGAAATCATATACAATTCTTGCATTCACATAGCCACATTTTAGTCATGCGGTCTTATCTAGCTTGAAGGGCACAAGAAGATGGAGTCTTTATGCAGTGTGAGACTGGTAGAATGGTGCATCTTCCAGGGGTGAAGATTCTGTGACATTCCTTGGGAGACTTACTTCTCTGCCTCCCGTTCTTGGTCTCATATTAAAGCAAGTCATGTTGACTTAGAGTAGGCTGGGTGGTTAGTTAATGCAACAGAAGCCACCGTGACTGGGACCTCTGAATTTCCCTTTGACTTTGACTTTCAATTACTTACTTCCTGCTTTAAATCTCACTATTCAGTACTCTGTGGTATTTTTCCCTTCCTCGTTTTTTTTTTTTTTTTTTTCTTGAACTTGATGGTTTTGATCAGGATTGGTCAGCTATTTTTATAGTGTTTTCTATTTGGCTTTACCTACTTTTTATGATTTGGTCGAGCTGGTGCATTTTTGGCACAAATAACCGAAACATAATACTTAACAGAGCAAAACAAACTAATAAAAAATACTCTCATGTTGATCATCAGCTACTTTAATTCCAGCCCTTTCTATGAGGTTGTCCAGCCATACTGATCTCTGGTGAATGAGTGACTGCACTAGGAACATTAGTTGGAATATTCAAGTATAGCATGTGGTGCTGAGGAAGATCAATGACATGCCCTGGTGTGATGGGTCACTTGTCCACTAAAGAGAACATGCTGCTGCCTTGCTAAATTTGGTCAGGTGCAGCAAGGGTTATCTCCTCAGAGAATTCTTGTTACTATCCATTGGTTATCCTAGAAGTGTGCCACCATTCTTTTGGACTGTAGTGCCTTGGAACATGGTTCTCCTGTACACCCTTAACCCTGAAACAGTATGGAACTTAAGGATACAGAGAGTCAATACTTTTTTGTCAGCATTTGTTAGTCAGATTCCTACTAATTTTTTTGGGCGGGGGGCAGGGGTGTTTGAGACAGGGTTTCTCTGTATAGCCTTGACTGTCCTGGAACTCTCTCTACAGATCAGGCTGTCCTTGAGCTCAGGATCTGCCTACCTCTGCCTCTGCCTCTTGAGTGCTGGGATTAACAGCATGTGCCACCTCCACAGGGCTCCTACTAACAGTTTTAAAGCCCAGCACAGGTGGCCACTTTTTGGGAAATCAAGAATTTTCAGTTTCTTATGTCAGTTAGTCATTGCTTCACTTGTGTCCTTTCTCTTTTTAATTTCAGTTTTAAAAATTTTTACTAAAATAGAATTACATAATTTTATTCCTTCCCTTTCCCTCCTCTAGCCCCTCTTAGATACCCTCCCTCCATGTCCCCCAACTCACAAATTGATAGTTGCTTTATAAATCATTTATTCACACTTACATGTGTATGAACAAATATCCAGCAGTATCCAGGCAGGTATGGTACAGGAGGAGGTGAGAGTTCCACATCTTCATCTGAAGGTTGATAGCAGAATACTAACTTCTGGGCTGCTAGGGTGAGGGTCTTAAGATAACACCCACAGTGAGACACCTACCTCAACAAGGCCACACCTCCTACCAGTGCCAATCCCTTGGTCAAGCATATATAAATATACAAATACACACACACACACACACACACACACTGGCTATATATATATATATATATATGTGTGTGTGTGTGTGTGTGTGTGTGCGTGTGCGTGTGCGTGTGCGTGTGTGTGTGTGTGTGTGTGTGTGTGTGTGTGTGTTTATGGTTTCAAGACTGACCAATCTGTACTGGACAACTAATATGGGCGCTCATCCCTGGGAAAGGCTAGTTCTCTCTCTACCATCAGTTGTTAGTCTTTGCCTAGGGATGGAACACAGTGAAGAATTTCCCACTTCCAAATTAGCATGTCTATTGCTATTTCCATTTTGTATACACTCTTGTGTCTTTTCAACTGTTTTCACTGTACTGACATAGACAATATTCAGTTTGACTGATAGTATCTGTTTGCCTAATGGAGTGGCTACTCCATTAGACTGAGTTTTGAAAGGGAAGAATTTTTTTGTTGTTGTTGTTGATTTTTTGTTTTTTTGTTTTTTGTTTTTTTGTTTTTTTGTTTTCTTCGTATCCCTTAAACCTGGTATGCAGAGAAAGGTGAGGTATGTAAGTATGTGGGAATATTGATGAGTTGTACCAGTACTTATATTAAGTGGAACAAATGGGACACCACAATGCTTTAATATATACCAGATTTATTTCAACAAAACTATTTAATTTGAATATATCATAAATAAAACTAAAAATTTCTGAGTCATCCTACTTAAAAGTTAAACTAAAATTTATTCATTTATTTAAATTTGCATATCAAAATACTATTTAATGTGTTATAATTAACTATACTGTAAAATAATATTGTGAAAATGCTATCAAGTTAATTTACACTTTGTTTGTTTGTTTGTTTTTGAGTTTGTTCTGGAATTTGCTCTGTAGACTAGGCTGGCCTGCTACTTAGAGACTTACCTGCCTTTGCCTCATAGGTGCTGGGATTAAAGGTGTGAGCCATCACCACCCAGTGATAGTTTACACTCTTAACTAAGCATTTTAATTTTGATAACTTATCGTCTAGGTTAGGCATGGTGGTGTATGCCTTTAATCCCAGCACTTCAGAGGCAGAAGCAGGTGGATCTCAACCAGTTCAAGGCCAGTCTGGTCTACAAAGCGAGATACAGGACAGCCAGAGCTACATAATAGACAAAACCTTCAGAAATTCCACAATCTTCTGAGTTAACATACATACTATGCTAGTTAGCATACAGAGTAATGGGCAACAGGATGGCATTGCAATCCTATGGGTTATACTTTATTCTACTCATCCCTCAACTCCCATCTCTGTGTTCTCTGCTCTGCTATTCCTTCCTTCCCCATTTGATTGGTTTCTGATTTTGTATTAGACATTCCATTATCCTTTCTCCTTTCCCTTAGTGTTGCCTGATCTACTCTCATATTTCTCGAGATTCTGTCTGTCTGTCTGTCTGTAATACATACAAATCTAGCTGTCACATATGATAGAAAATGTGGTATTTTTTTTTACTTTGCCTTATTTCACTTTTAATTTTAGCCATTTTTTTTTTTACAGAAGTCTTGATTTCAGTGTTCCTTATAGCTACATAAAACTACTTTCAAAACATTTATTTTAATTTCTATGTGTGTGTGTGTTTGTGTGAATATGTGTATATATATATGTGGATGTCTGAGTCTCTGCTGAAATTAGAGTTACAGGTGATTGTAAACCACCTAATATAGATGCTCTGAATCAAATTCCAACCCCCTAGAAGAGCAGGAAGTGTTCATATCCACAGAGCACTCAAATCTCTCCAGCCCCTAAATTACAGACATTTAGGCTGGTTCACCAATAATGGATGTGCAAGCACCTCTCTGATATTTTGACTTAATCTGCTTTGAGTGGTTGGTATAGGTGTGTCATAGGACAGTTCTGTTTGCACTTATTTGAGGAACTGTCACACTTATTTCTAGTGGCTGCAGCAGTTTACATTGCTCCCTAAAGTGTATACAGGCTAATGTTTATTACCATTTTATTTCCTTGATGATAGCCATTTCTACTGCAGTGAAATTGACTCTTACCACCTTGTAACTTTTTCATTTTCCCAATGGCAAAGGATTGTGAACATTTAAAAAATATTTATTGAATATTAATATTTCTTTTAAAATTATCAAAACTATTATATTATTATTCTTTGTGTATATGTGTGTGAGTGTATGCATTCATATGTGTGCATGTACACATACAGGCATGCATGCTGTGGTGTGCATGTGGAGATAGGAGGAGACTCTGTGGCATCAGTTTTCCTCTTCTCCTTTCTGAGGGTTGAACTCAGGTTGTAGGGTTTGAGTGACAAGTGCCTTTATCACTCAGCTGTCTCCTGGTCTACTGTGGTTTCTTTCGAGAAAAGCTGTTTAGTTCATTGTTCTATTTTAAGGATGGATGCTTATGTAGAGTTTAATTTTCCAGCTATTTTGAACACATTTTCTATAAATTCACTGTCTTACACTTCTTTGTACCACTTTATATGCTACTGTAGTCCATTCCAGAAAGCCCTTTCCTTTCCTATATTATGAAGTGCTTTTCCCGCCTTTTTCTCCAATGTAAATACAGTTTCACACCTTCCACTGAGGACGCTGATTCATCTTGAGCTTGTTTTCATGCACAGTTTCATTTTGTTCTTCTGTATGTGGATATTAAATTCACTAGCACTATTTATTAAACACTCTGTCTTTTCTCCAACATACATTTTAAGAGCTTTGAATAGAATTATGTGACTGTAACTGTGAGCTTTAACGCTGCATCCTGTGTCCTGTTCCATGAATGTTCTGTGCTAGTGCTGTTCTAGTTTACTGCTGTGGCTTGATATGTAATCTCAGACATTGGTTTTTGCATTTAAAGTAAAGATACTTTAGCATTTATCTTTTTCATGAGGACTGTATAGGCTATTTGGCATCTTTTATGTTAATAAATTTTGAGGTTTTTTTTCCAGCTCTATGAATAATTCCTCTGGAATTTTGAGGGGATTTATTGAATTTATGGATTATTTTCAGTAATATAGCTATTTTCACAATGATGATTCTGTCATTTATGAACATAGAGGATCTTTCAGTGTTCCAATGTCTTCACTGGATTTTTGTTTTTGTTTTTGAGACAGGGTTTTAATGTGCAGCTCTGCCTTCTATGGAACTTGCTATGTGGACAGGCCTGGCTGGCCTCAATCTCACAGAGATCTGTCTAAGAGCTGAGATGAAAGGTGTGCCACCATGCCTGGCTTTGGTGCCATTAAGTGTTGATTGTAGGGGTATTTCATGTCCTTGGCTAGGTTTCTTACTGGGTGTTTTTCTTAAAGCTAGTATGAATAAGATTTTCCATTTAATCTTTCTTCCTTCTTTTCTTTTCTTTTCTTTTCTTTTCTTCCCTCTCTCCCTCCTTCCCTCCCGCCTTTCTTCTCTCTCTCTCTCTCTCTCTCTTTCTTTCTTTCTTTCTCTCTCTCTCTCTCTCTCTTTCTTTCTTTCTTTCTTTCTTTCTTTCTTTCTTTCTTTCTTTCTTTCTTTCCTTCCTTCCTTCCTTCCTTCCTTCCTTCCTTCCTTCCTTCCTTTCTTTCTTTCTTTCTTTCTTTCTTTCTTTCTTTCTTTCTTTCTTTGAGATTGAATTTCTCGGTGTATTCCTGCCTGTCCTGAATCAGGCTGGAATTCAGAGATTGACGTACTTCTGCCCCTTGGGTTCTGAGTGCATTATTTCTGCCCAGCAAATTTATTTTTTCCTGTTACTTTAAATGATTGTTTGACTTGCATTTTATTTCATTTAAGTCAAATAGATATAGTTATTGTTTACTTATATATTATATGGTTCACTTTGACCTTCTTATGTATGTCCAATCATATTCACCTGATTATATCTTCTCTTGTCCTTCTTCCTTTCTACTTTGATGTAATCTCTCTCTCTCTCTCTCTCTCTCTCTCTCTCTCTCTCTCTCTCTCTCTCTTTCTGTGTGTGTGTGTGTCTAAGTGCAATTCATTGGGGCTGTTTATAGGACAAATGAGAATTTGTTCACAGAAGCATGTACACCTCACCAGTGACTGAACGACTGAAGAGTAATTCTCTTTCCCCTAGCAACCATCAACTGTATAAAATTCCCAGGAGGAAGTGGGGTTGCATGATTCTCTCTCCCTTCAATGATAGGGAGGGGCTGGTTCAGCTTTGTGCACATAATCACAAATGCTGTGAGTTGAGAAAGGAAATAGCTATTTTGAGCCTGAAAGTCAACATTCCATACCCCTCCTCACAAATCCCTCTAAGGTCTTTTTTGGTGTGTGTATATTGTGATTTGCATGTCTCTTCTGGTTTTATTTCATAATTCTTTCATTGACTGGACTATAGATAAAGGTTCACTTCTCAGTACAACTCAATGAGGAGAATTGAAAGTGTTGTAACAGCAGTAAAATAAACTTAGGAAAGTTCTAGAAATGTGATAGCATTGATTACAGCCCAGTGATCTAGCATCATTGTCCATAAAGCTAAAAACAGAAAAGCTACTAAAGAATATGGTATAAGGTCAAAGTAATATTGCAGGCAGGTGTGGTAAATGTAAATTGGTGAGATAAAGGAAGTGGGCAGAGGAAGAGGAGAAATAAAGTTACATGAAAGAAAGGAAAGGAGTGAAGAAAGACATAGGAGGGAAAGTGAGAGAGGAAGAGTTTTGAGAAAAAAAAATCAAACAAATGCAAAATGAAAATATAAGTCATCCCAGTAATAAAAGCTTAAAACCCAACAGGAATTAAATGTGAGAATGGGCATAAAATATTAAAATAAGTGCATTTAAAAAGCAGTAAATTAAAGTGTAAATATTAAATGTAGAGAGGGTGTGGCAAAAGCAGAAACAATGAGAAAATTCAACAAGCAGCCAACCAACTGAGCAAAACTAGTGCACACAAAGGGACACCAGTGAAACAGACAGAAAACAAACCCAGTAATGAAAAACCGGGTAGACAAATTTAACACACTATTAAGTGGAATAACAAATAGAAACCCAGAAAATATGAATAATACAATAAAGTAACAACAGTGTTGAATGTATAGTAATTAGGAAAAAAGAAAATTAAGAGATAGAATAGAGACAGGGAGAGACAGAAGGAGGGATGAGGAGAGAGAGAGAGAAGAGAAGAGAAGAGAAGAGAAGAGAAGAGAAGAGAAGAGAAGAGAAGAGAAGAGAAGAGAAGAGAAGAGAAGAGGAGGAAGTAGAGTTAACATGTGTTACTTTTGGAGACTTCCAGCCTTGTGCACAGGGCAAAAGTGTCTCTTGAATCTGTAGACTGTTTTTCTTTCCTACAGTTTATATTCTTGTGGTCAATATTGTACAAGTGTCTTGTACACATAAAAACTGTGCATACCTCACTAGCAATCCTAATGTATGCAGTGCCTCTGCGGTCTGCACTTAGCTTTACACTCCATGGACTGGGAAGGTGCTCTTCTGTCTCTCTCTTCAGCCCCCCAGAAGATATCCTAGATTGTGTTCTCTGGGGTGGCTAATGCTTTATCTGAGATGTTGCCTCTGTGCATATCGAATTTGAGAAGCACCCACAACACTGAGGTTGATACAGGTGAAGGATTGGAGTTCCCACCTTCAAGCACACTTGAATAACCTTTCTGGAAGGATGAAGCTATTAATATCATACATACCTGTAGAACTTCAGTCCTACAGTTGCAGAGAACAAGTAGGTTACTGAAGAAGTTTGATAAACCCACTGGCCTCAGCCTGAGAGTTATCAAGCTCCATGATTTGTCCCAGCTGGCAAAAATCTGCTCTTCACTTAGGTTGAGGCTAACCCTCTGATGCACTTGTTAGCAATGCTGTGCCTCCTGCTTCCTAATCTTGTCAGCACCAGCTATCTTGCTCTACATAACTGACTCCTTCATCCTTCCCCTCACTCAGGACCTGTGATAGGCCAAGTTAAGGCTTCCTGATATGTGGTTGTTCCCTAAACTTAGGCCCCCATGGTAGTTCCATTTTGAACAATAGGTTCCCTCTGGAGATGGTACTCAGTGCTAGCCTCTGAGACAGAGTGACAGAGTGGGCTTCCACTCCACCACTGACCCGTTTGCTAGAGGAATGAGCTTTTTTCTTTGCCTATAATTTTTAAAATTGATTCTTTACAAATTTTACATCTTGTTCTCCAGTGGTGTTGTAGAGGGGCTTTCACCAGACCAATGACTCATTGCAATGATCATATTTCCAAGTATAGCTGTTTGGACAAAAGAGTATATGTACTGAGTGACACATAATAACACACCATAGCTTCCTCCATGAGGAATGAGCTTCTGAATGCTACAGCTTGGTTCTCAGGGTAGGGCTCCAGGCCTCTTTGCCCATCTCCCTTTGGAGGTGGCTTCTTCTCATGCAAGGTAGTTGAAGCTGATTTACTTTTTTCCCCCTTGCTTATCTATGTGGAAAGATTTTCCCTGTCCAATCTATTTAAATATTAGTGTAGCAGGATGCCTGCGATTTGGAGAGTTGGAGAAGCAGAGAGAACAGGAGAGAGAGAAGCCAAGATGGAGGTGGACAGACAGTAAGAAGATCCTGATCCATGTGGTTTTACATAGCGACAGATAGTTATGAATATCATATAGGGATAGAATAATTGGGATAACGTATCTGACCTAGATGGGCAGCTTGTATCATAATCACTTGGCTCTGCAATTATTGTGTGGGTATCTTGTGAATTCAGAATTTATTGACATATAAATCTGACTTGTTAATTATAAGCTTCTAGAGTTTTTCTTCTAAAAGTTTCCTGGATGTTGTGGTGGCTGGCCGCAGGGTGGATCCTCTTGGGTGGGGCTGGTGTGGCAGCAAAGGGAACTCAGGAGCTCCAGCCCTGCAGGAGAGTTGGCAAGCAGAGAGTAGCTTGATGGAGCTCGGGAACTTGCTGGTTAGTTTTTTAATATTTCCTGCAACAGATCTCTTTCTTTTATACCTTCTCCATATGGTTTCCTTTCCTCTCTGGATTTCTGAACTCTTGCTTTCCTTTTGTTTTTGGTCTGAAGTCTACTTTTTCCCTGTAGCATGCAGTTTCTACTACCCTGCCTTAAGCTCTGGGCAGACCCATGTTACCAGCCACTGCCCAGGAGCCAGGGATGAAACACACACACACACACACACACACACACACACACACACACACACACACACAGAGAGAGAGAGAGAGAGAGAGAGAGAGAGAGAGAGAGAGAGAGAGAGAGAGAACTTATTTTCAATACACTTTTTAACTCAATGGCCAGGCACTTGTAAGCCTCCTGAGGCTAACATGCCCTTACCTTCATCCTCAGCTCAACACCTCTATGCCCTCAGCTTGGTTGCTCAGTTACCTTCAATCCTAGCTCAGCATCTCTAAATCTGCCCTCAACTGATTTGCACAGTTTCATTCTCTTTGCTCAGCACACTAAATTTGCCCTTGGCTCAGTTTTCTTTTTAATCTCCCGAGAGCTACCCCAGACCCAGTGGGGCAAGGGGCCAATGGTCACTCCATCAGAGATCTCTCATGGCTGGTAGCTCTCTTTCTCTCCAAAGCATGGCAAATATTTCTTTCCTTGCATCTCCTAGCCTGCCTGCCAGAACCTGGAAGTCCCACCTCTTCTGCCCAGCCATCGACAGCTAGAATCTTTATTGATCGATCTATCAAGAACCGATTGGGTTTCACATGCAGATACCAGATCAAAACGTCAGAATCACACACTACATTTCCCCTATTCTGACTTTGACTAGCCTACATGACAACAGCTTCTACAGCCTTGCAAGAAACTTTTGAATAAAAGTTTTAGAATGTATTTACATTTTAAGGGTATCACCATATTGCCAACCATGCTTCAAGTTTTATTTACTTTACACATGTGGATAGAGATTGTCATTGTACATTAAAAAAAAATAGAGACTAAGAACAAGCCTTGTAATTTCATGAATTAAATATGTATTTCAAATGATTTTCTATATAAAATTATTTTTAAGACCATTGAAATTTTACAAAATGTTTTCTTCTGTTGTTTTGTTTTTTTTACTTCGTGTTGCTTACTAGCTAATGTTCTATATGAAGGAAATTAAATTTAAAACACATGACGATAATTGGGTAGTTCTAGATGAAAATGGAGATTTGAAATATGGACACTATGATATCCTAAATTGGCACTTAGATGATAAGGGAGAAATTTCCTTTGTAACAGTTGGGACATTTAACTTCAGATATACAAAGTTTGAGCTCGTTATTCCAATGAATTCTACAATATTTTGGAACACTGAGTCATCAAGGGTAAGTTGATCTGATATGTTATTTTCTTTATATTTATAGAAGTTTATATACTTTTAAAGATACCAATGAGATGTGAAGGTCTGAGAAATTATTCTAATTACAATTCAGTTTTCCTGTCTAAAACTTATTTAAAATATGACAAGATTCATATTTTTAACTTTTGGAATATTTTCTTGGATTTTGTTATTAACCATTACTTTCAGTATGTTACCTTCTCAAGTACTCTGACCATAGTCATTTTTGACCTCCTTTGTCTTATTTCATTTTTCTATTTATGTAGTGGTGAGGAGTGTGCATGGGTATGTATGACATGAGCTTAACTGGTTCAACCCATGTGAGATCCCATCTTTGGGAGAGGGAAGTGGCTACCAGGTTCAGCACTTTTGAAAATACTATTTGCAATGGCTGGCAAAAATAATATCAATTTTCTTCAATTGAATGTTACTGGACATATCAACCACACTTCAGGGCAGATTGCATGCCCAGAAATAGTTGACTAATATGAAATGAATTCCTGTGTGTGTGTGTGTGTGTGTGTGTGTGTGTATGTGTGTGTGTGTGTGTGTATGTGTGTGTGTTCAGGCAGTTATTTTGGTTTGGGATTTATTTTGTCTTATTACATTTTGTTTGCTTGTTTTGCTTTTTGCTTTTTTTATGTTTTGTTTTTTCCTTTCTTATGAAAGGGAGAGAAAGAACATGAGGATACATGGGTAGGGAGAAGGGAAAGATTTAGGAAGAGATGAGAGAGGGGGAAAAAGACCATCGAAATATACTATATGAAAAATTTAAGTAAAAAAGAAGTACTTTCTCATCGCTAGAACAGGATATAAATCAATTTGTGAATATTACCTTTCTTTATTCAGTATTTCAAAGTATACATCTTTGTATACATCTGTATGTTATGAAAGGAGGGTTGTGTTTGACATGAAAATGTATAAATTGACTCAGCAAGAAAATATTTCTGGAATATTACTTTTGAGTAGCTCTGTTATGTCTTTTTAATTTTCTCCTTGGGACTGACCTAATTCTTGTGTGTGTGTGTGTGTGTGTGTGTGTGTGTGTGTGTGTGTGTTTCCATTCATGAAACATCTTTACATTTAATATTATGTTGGGTTGATTATGTGAGAGGAAATATATTTCAGGTTTTCAGGAAGATGATTAGAATGTTAAATTATTTTAAACAGGAACAGACTAAGAAAACTGTCCCATCTGCAATATCTCATGTGGTATTAGTTTACTCTTGATCATCAAGATGATAAAGAACTGTCATTACACTTAGTCCAGCAATTCCAGAGTCAGTCAAAAGATTGTCATTTAGCCAAAGTTCTTTCTATCTTTGATCAGTGTCCTGGGCTGCTCTCTTTGATTAATAGGACACATGTCTCCTTGGAAATACAAACCAGCACTTTCAACATTTCACAAGTGGGTTTGTTTTGAGACTTTTAAATAATCTACTATCTTTGTCTTTGCTAGCGTCCAGATTCATTCTGTACACAAGTGTGTCCTCCAGGGACCCGGAAGGGGATCCGTCAGGGGCAACCCATATGCTGCTTTGATTGCATCCCATGTGCTGATGGATATGTGTCAGAGAAACCAGGTAGAGATGGCCATTTTTGCATTGCTAGTAGTACAGTTAAATTAACCAAGGGATGTCAAGAGAAGTTCCTATAAATTTTTATAAGAAGAGTATAACAAAAATTCATGAAACCCATAAAATTTTCCTGTGTGCAGTATGACTAAAAAAATATGAGTTTTCACTTTTGATATAAGATAAGACCTACTACCATTTAGTTCACAAAGAAACACCAAACAAAATAAATGAAATGTGAAATATAAATCAATTCATGAAATGTTCAAATTCTTGCTTTTTAAGTAGATTTAGCACTAGTTGGGAAAAGATCACCCAATTGTTTTAAGGTTCTAAGCACTGAAAGTACATACATTGCACAGTTGCTGCAGAATGAACTGCTATGAGAGCCTGCTCTGTTGCAGATCTGTGGAGGTGAATTAGGCAGACTTGGTTTTCTGTAAGGTTTTGACCAGGTTTATTTATATTTCCATTTGGTTTTTGGTTGAAGGACTGAAAATGTGCTTGTCCTTTTACACATAGTCCCTCAAGAGTAGTCAAGTAAAAATGATAAGATGGTCTGTGATAGTATAAGCAGCCCATAAACTACACAACTCCCTAGCAACAGTTCCCTGGGGTCCCACACAGAATTCTACTCAGAGATGTCCAGATCAGGAGTCAGAATGGTTGAAAGCAAACACCACTCTTTACTTGATTTTTAAAATTAACACTGAATGGACCCATTCCATCAACTGCCATAACCTTGCCTCAACTAGCTTTTCCTTCTTCACCAATGCTTGCTTTTAGAACCTTCCTCCAGTCTTAGCTTCTTAGCATCAGGGAACATGATTGGTGGTTTTGTTTTCCTTCCCATCATCATCCTAATCACTCATTGAAATGAGCTTCTAGAGTTGGGGATATTTGAGTGGGCACTTGCATGATTTTCCTCCATGAAGGAATATTGAATGAGAGACTAAAAAGACAAAGGGTTTGACCAGCTGTGTCCCAGTCATTTTGATTGCTTATATCAGAAGCTGTGACTTTCTCATTCCTGGGCTGTTCTGGAATTGATTAAAGACATAGATATTGTCCTTCAATAGACAGTTAGAATAGAAAGAAAGGAGCTCATCAATAGAAAGAACCAGTTCAAGAAAGAGTGGGTTGAGAGGAAATGCTCAAGTCCTGAATGTGAAAACAACCCTCAATCTATCACTGCATCTATAAAAACTAAGAATAATTTCCCATATTAAATATAACATATTGTATATATTTTATAATGTATTTCCAGTAAACATTGTCCAGGTCTTTAACTTTCCTAGACTGTTCACACTTAAAAGTGACAAATGGGTTCCATTGAAGTCAATTCTCTGGTTTTTGTTTGTTTGTTTGTTTTTGTTTTTGTTTTTGTTTTTTTCTCAATAGGACAAAGGGAATGTGATCCATGCAGTGAAGATGACTGGTCCAATGCAGAGAAGAGCAAGTGTGTGCCAAAGCTTGTGGAATTCCTGGCTTATGAGGAGGCCCTGGGGTTCACTCTTGTCATCCTGTCTATCTTTGGGGCACTTGTGGTCTTGACAGTCACGATTGTGTATGTAATCCACAGACACACTCCATTGGTGAAAGCCAATGACCGGGAGCTGAGCTTCCTCATTCAGATGTCTCTGGTTATCACATTGCTGTCATCTATGCTGTTCATAGGCAAGCCATGCAACTGGTCCTGCATGGCTCGCCAGATCACTCTGGCACTGGGCTTTTGCCTCTGTCTGTCTTCCATTCTTGGAAAGACTATTTCACTCTTTTTTGCCTATAGGATTTCCATATCTAAAACACGGCTTATATCCATGCACCCCATTTTTCGAAAATTAATTGTCCTGATCTGCGTTGTAGGGGAGATTGGTGTATGTGCAACTTACTTAGTGTTGGAGCCTCCAAGGATGTTCAAGAACATTGAAATACAAAATGTAAAAATTATCTTTGAATGCAATGAAGGTTCTATAGAGTTTCTGTGCTCCATATTTGGGTTTGATGTCCTTTTGGCTCTGCTGTGTTTTCTTACAACCTTTGTGGCACGCCAGCTGCCAGATAACTATTATGAAGGGAAATGTATCACTTTTGGAATGCTGGTCTTTTTCATTGTCTGGATCTCTTTTGTCCCTGCTTACTTGAGCACCAAAGGCAAATTCAAAGTGGCTGTGGAAATATTTGCCATTTTGGCATCTAGCTATGGCTTGTTGGGCTGTATATTTCTTCCCAAGTGCTTCATTATCTTGCTGAGGCCAAAGAGGAACACTGATGAAACTGTTGGTGGAAGAGTCCCTACTGTTGACAGGAGCATCCAGCTGACCTCAGCTTCTGTGAGCAGTGAGCTTAACAACACCACAGTGTCCACTGTTCTGGAGGAGTAGAACTGTGAACTCCATTTGGCAAGCAGGGATGTCACCTAGCATGACACCCTTGCTCAACCTTCATTTTAATGTTTCATCTGAAGCAGCTGCTGATGTTGTAGGGTAATATTAGTTGTGGGTGTGTTGATGTAAGGTTAACCTGGTAAATGGTATCTTGTTCTGTGACATGCCATTCAACATAGAGTAGAATATCACAAGATTGAAATTGGAAAACATTTCATTAGGATTTAAAACAGAGGATATAAATAAACACGATTAATCAGATATTGTATTAAATTGGCTCACACGTGGTTTTTTGAGTTTCTTTTTAATAAGTTTATATTAATACAGGTGTCACAGAGTCCTTTTCTCATTCTGTTGATACTTCTCTTTTTTGATTTTTTTTAAAAAGATATTTTCTTAATTTACATTTTTTCCCTTGTTCCGGTCAACCCCGCTCGCTCCGCTCGACCCCGCCCGCTCGCTCCCACCGGCTCCGGCCAGCCCCACTCGCGCCTGGCCACCCCTGTAGCCCCGCTTGCTCCGGCTGTCCCCGTTCGGCTCCGCTCGCTCCGGACAGCCTCGCTTGCTCCAGTTGGTCTCTCCGGTCCAAGGATTCATTTCTTATTATTCTTCATAAGTATGCTGTAGTTGACTTCAGATGCACCAGAGGAGGGCGTCAGATCTTGTTACGGGTGGTTGTAAGCCACCATGTGGTTGCTGGGATTTGAACTCATCACCTTCGGAAGAGCAGTCGGGAGCTCTAACCCACTGAACCATCTCACCAGCCCCTTAATTTACATTTCAAATGCTATCCTGAAAATTCCCTATACACTTCCCCCACCTTGCTCCCCTACCCACCCACCCCTACTTCTTGGCCCTGGCGATCCCCTGTATTGTGGCATATAAAGTTTGCAATACCAAGGGGCCTCTATTCCCAATGATGGCCAACTAGGCTATCTTCTGATACATATGCAGCTAGAGACACGAGCTCTCGGGGTTCTGGTTAGTTCATATTGTTTTTCCTCTTATAGGGTTGCAGACCCCTTCAGCTCCTTGGGTACTTTCTTTAGCTTCTCCATTAGGGGCCCTGTGTTCCATCCTATAGATGACTGTGAGCATCCACTTCTGTATTTACCAGGCACTGGCATAAACTCATACAAGACAGCTATATCAGGGTCCCTTCAGCAAAATCTTGCTGGCATATGCAATAGTGTCTGGGTTTGGAGGCCAATGATGGGATGGATTCCCAGGTGGGGTAGTCTCTGGATGGTCTATCATTTCTTCTTAGCTCCAAACATTGTCTCTGTCTAAGGAGGAATGAAGTATCCACACATTGTTCTTCCTTCTTTTTGATTTTCTTTTGTTTTGCAAATTGTATCTTGGGTATTCTAAGATTCTGTGCTAATATCCACTTATCAGTGAGTGCATATCTAATGACTTCTTTTGTGATTAGGTTACCTCACTAAGGATGATATCCTCCAGATATATCCATTTGTCCAAGAATTTCCTAAATTCAGTGTTTTTAATAGCTGAGTAGTACTGCATTGTGTAAATGTACCACATTTTCTGTATCCATTCCTCTGTTGAGGGACATCTGCGTTCTTTCCAGCTTCTGGCTATTATAAATAAGGCTGCTATGAACATAGTGGAGCATGTGTTATTACCAGTTGGGACACTGTCTAAGTATATGCCCAGGATAGGTATTGCTGGATCCTTCAGTAGTACTATGTCCAATTATCTGAGGAACCACCAGACTGACTTCCAGAGTGGTTGTCCAAGCTTGCACTCCCACCAATAATGGAGGAGTTTCCTCTTTCTCCACATCCTCACCAGCATCTGCTGTCACCTGAATTTTTGATCTTAGCCATTCTGAGTGGTGTGAAGTGGAATCTCAGGTTGTTTTGATTTTCATGTCCCTGATGATTAAGGATGTTGAACATTTTTTTACGTGCTTCTTAGCCATTTTGTATTCCTCAGTTGAGAATTCTTTTTTTAGCTCTGTACCCCATTTTTAATCAGGTTATTTGATTTTTTGGATCCAACTTCTTGAGCTCTTTGTATATATTGGATATTAGTCCTCTATCAGATTTAGAATTGTTAAAAATACTTTCCCAATCTGTTGGTGGCCTTTTTGTCTTATTGACAGTGTCTTTTAACTTACAGAAGCTTTGCAATTTTATGAGGCCCCATTTGTGAATTCTTGATTTTACAGCAGAAGCCATTGCTGTTCTGTTTAGGAATTTTTCTCTTGTGTCCATACCTTTAAGGCGTTTCCCCACTTTCTTCTTTATAAATTTCAGTGTCTCTGGTTTTATGTGGAGTTCTTTGATCCATTTAGATTTGAACTTTGTATAAGGAGATAAGAATGAATTAATTCGCATTCTTCTACATGATAACCACCAGTTGTGCCAGCACCTTTTGTTGAAAATGCTGTCTTTTTCCACTGGATGGTTTTAGTTCCCTTGTTAAAGATCAAGTGACCATAGGTGTGTGGATACTTTTTTGGGTCTTCAATTCTATTCCATTGATCTACCTGTCTGTCCTGTACAAGTACCATGCAGTTTGTTTTATTTTTTATCACAATTGCTCTGTAGTACAGCTTAATGTCAGGCATGGTGATTCCACCAGAGGTTCTTTTAATGTTGAGAATAGTTTTTGCTATCCTAGATTTTTTTTTTAATTATTCCAGATAAATTTGCAAATTGCCCTTTCTAACTCAGTGGAGAATTGAGTTGGAATTTTAATGGGGATTGCGTTGAGTCTGTAGATTGCTTTTGGCAGGATAGCCATTTTTACTATCTCAATCCTGCCAATCCATGAGCATGGGAGATCTTTCTATTTTCTGAGATCTTCTTCAATTTTTTTTTTTCAGAGACTTGAAGTTCTTGTCATACAGATCTTCAACTTACTTAGTTATAGTCACACGAAGGTATTTTATATTATTTGTGACTATTGTGAAGGCTGTTGTTTCTCTAATTTCTCTCTCAGCATGTTTATCCTTTGTGTAGAGAAAGGCCATTGATTTGTTTGAGTTAACTTTATATCCAGCTATTGGACTGAAACTGTTTATCAGGTTTAGGAGTTCTCTGGTGGTATTTTTGGGGTCATTTATATATACTATCATATCATTTGCAAATAGTGATATTTTGGCTCCTTCCTTTCCAAATTGTATCACCTTGATCTCCTTTTGTTGTAGAATCGCTCTGGCTAGGACTTCAAGTACTATGTTGAATAGGTAGGGAGAAAGTGGGCAGCCTTTTCTAGTCCCTGATTTTAGTGGGATTGCTTTGAGTTTCTCTCCATTTAGTTTGATGTTGGCTACTGGTTTGCTGTATATTGCTTTTATTATGTTTAGGTATGGACCTTGAATTCTTGATCTTTTCAAGACTTTTACCATGACAGGGAGATGTATTTTGTCAAATGCTTTCTCACCACCTAATAAGATGATCATGAGGCTTTTATCTTTGAGTTTGTTTATATACTGGATAACATAGATGGATTTCTCTATATTGAACCATTCCTGCATCCCTGGGATGAAGCCTACTTGGTCATGATGGATGATCGTTTTGATGTATTCTTGGATTCCGTTTGCAGGGATTTTGTTGAGTGTTTTTGCATTGATATTCATAAGGGAAATTGGTATGACGTTTTCTTTCTTTGTTGGATCTTTGTGTGGTTTAGGTATCAGAGTAATTGTGGCTTCATAGAATGAATTGGATAGAGTATCTTCTGTTGCTACTTTGTGGAATAGTTTGAGGAGAGTTGCTATTAGGTCTTCTTTGAAGGTCTGATAGAACTCTGCACTAAACCCATCTGATCCTGGGCTTTTGTTGGTTGGGAGACTATTGATGACTACTTCAATTTCTTTATGGGAAATGGACTGTTCAGATTTTTAATCTGATTCTGGTTTCACTTTGGTACCTGGTATCTGTCTAGGAAGTTGTCCATTTAATCTAGGTTTTCTAGTTTTGTTGAGTACAGCTTTTTGTAGTAGGATCTGATAATGTTTTGGATTTCCTCAGGTTCTGTTGTTATGTCTCCTTTTTCATTTCTGATTTTGTTAATTAGGATACTATCCCTGTGCCCTCTAGTTAGTCTGGCTAAGGGTTTATTTATCTTTTTCATTTTCTCAAAGAACCAGCTCCTGTTTTGGTTGATTCTTTGAATAGTTCTTTTTGTTTCCACTTGGTTGATTTCAGCCCTGAGTTTGATTATTTCCTGCCTTCTACTCCTCTTGGGTGAATTTGATTCCTTTAGTTCTAGAGCTTCTAGGTGTGCTGTCTAGCTGCTAGTGTATGCTCTCTCTAGTTTCTTTTTGGAGGCACTTAGGGCTATGAGTTTTCCTCTTAGGACTGCCTTCATTGTGTCCCATAAGTTTGGGTATGTTTTGGCTTCATTTTCCTTAAACTCTAAAAAGTCTTTAATTTCTTTCTTTATTTCATCCTCGACTAAGAAATCATTGCGTAGAGTGTTGCTCAGTTTCCATGAGAATGTTCGCTTTCTATTATTTATGTTGTTATTGAAGATCATCCTTAGTCCATGGTGGTCAGTTAGGATGCATGGGATAATTTCAATATTTTTGTATCTGAGGAGGTCTGTTTTGTGACCAATTATGTGGTCAGTTTTGGAGGAGGTACCATGTGTTGCTAGGTATATCCTTTTTTTTAGGAATAAATGTTTTGTAGATATCTATTAAAACCATTTGTTTCATAACTTCTGTTAGTGTTCATGTGTCTCTGTTTTGTATCTGTTTCCAGGATCTGTTCATTGGTGAGAGTGTGGTGTGGAAGTCTTCCACTATTATTGTGTGAAGTATGTTTGTTTTGATCTTTACTAAAGTTTCTTTAATGAATGTGGTTGACCTTGTATTTGGAGCATAGATATTCAGAATTGAGTGTTCATCTTGGTTAATTTTACCTTTGATGTGTATGAAGTGCCCCTTCTTGTCTTTTTTGATAACTTTGGGTTGGAAGTCAATTTTATTCAATTTTAGAATGGCTACTCCAGCTTGTTTCTTTGGACCATTTGCTTGGAAAATTGTTTTCCAGCCTTTCACACTGAGGTAGTGTCTGTCTTTTTCCCTGAGGTGGGTTTCCTTTAAGCAGCCAAATGTTGGGTCCAGTTTGTGGAGACAGCCTATTTGTCTTTTTCTTTTTATTGGTGAATTGAGTCCATTTAGAAATTAAAGAAAAGTAATTGTTGCTTCCTGTTATTTTTGTTGTTAAAGTTGGGATTCTCTTCTTGTGGCTGTCTTCTTTTAGGTTTGTTGAAGGAGTATTTTCTTGGTTTTTCTAGGGTGTAGTTTCTGTCCTTGTTTTCGTGTTTTCCCTTCATTATCTTTTGAAGATCTGGATTCATTGATAGTGTGTGAAGTTGGTTTTATCATGGAATACTTTGATTTCTCCATCTATGGTAATTGAGAGTTTTGCTAGGTATAGTAGCCTGGGCTGGCATTTGTGCTTTCTTAGGGTCTGCATAACATCTATCCAGGATCTTCTGGCTTTCATAGTCTCTGGTGAGACATCTGGAGTAATTCTAATATGCCTGCCTTTATATGTTACTTGACCTTTTCTCCTTACTGCTTGTAATATTCTATCTTTATTTAGTGCATTTGTTGTTCTGATTATCATGTGTCCGGAGGAATTTCTTTTCTGGTCCAGTCTATTTGGAGTTCTGTAGGCTTCTTGAATGTTCATGGGCATCTCTTTCTTTAGGTTTGGGAAGTTTTCTTCTATTATTTTGTTGAAGATATTTGCTGGCCCTTTAAGTTGAAAATCTTCATTCTCATCTATTCCTATTATCCATAGGTTTGGTCTTCTCATTGTGTCTTGGATTTCTTGGATGTTTTGAGTTAGGATCTTTTGTATTTTGCATTTTCTTTGATTGTTGTGCCTATTTTCTCTATGGAATCTTCTGTACTGGAGATTCTCTCTTCCATCTCTTGTATTCTGTTGCTTTTGCTCGCATCTATGATTCCTGATATCTTTCCTAGTGTTTCTATCTCCAGAGATGTCTCACTTTTAGTTTTCTTTATTGTTTCTACTTACCTTTTTAGATCTTATATGGATTTGTTCAATTCCATCACCTGTTTGGTTTTGTTTTCCTGTTATTCTTTATGGACTTCTACCGCCTTAGCAGTGTGCTCCTGTATTTCTTTAAGTGAGTTATTAATGCCCTTCTTAATGTCCTTTATCAGCATCATGAGATATGATTTTAAATCTGAGTCTTGCTTTTCGGGTGTGTTGGGGTATCCATGACTGGCTGAGGTGGGAGTGCTGAGTTCAGAAGATGGTGAGTGTTCTTGGTTTCTGTTAATAAGATTCTTATGTTTGCCTTTCGCCATCTGGTAATCTCTGGAGTTAGTTGTTATAGTTGTCTCTGGTTGGAGCTTGTTCCTCCTCTGATTCTGTTATCCTCTGTCAGTAGTCCTGGGAGTCTAGCTCTCTCCTGAGTCTCAGTGGTCAGAGTAGTCTCTGCAGGCAAGCTCTCCTCTTGCAGGGAAGGTGCACAGAGGTCTGGTGTTCATACCTGCCTCCTGTTTGAAGATGAAGGCCTGAAACAGGGCCTGTCCCAGAAGATATGTTGTCTCTGCAGTCTGCATGCTCACCTGCACAGACTGGTCTCTGAGGGATCTAGGACCCAAGATGACTCCTTCATCTGCCTCTGCAGGTAGAGCCCTTTGGGCGGACACCTCTCCTCTGGTCGAGAAGGTGCTGAGATGACTGGAGCCCAAAACGGGGCCTGTCTTAGAAGCTGTGTTACTTCTGCCTGTCCCAGAAGCTGTGTAGCTTCTCCAGTCGGTGAGTTGACCTATGCAGACTGGTCTCTGAGGGATCCGGGACCCAAGATGGCTCCCTCACCTGCTCCTGTAGGCAGAGCCCTTCTGGGCAGATACCTCTCCTCTGGTGGGGAAGGTGCCCGGATGTCTGGAGCCCTAAATGGGACTTGCCCCAGAAGCTGTGTTGCTTCTACCTATCCCAGAAGCTGTGTCACTTCTGCAGTCCCCACTCTCACCTGCATAGACTGATCTCTGAGGGATCTGGGACCCAAGATGGCTTCCTCACCTGCTCCTGATATCAGAGACCTCCTGGTGGACACCTCTGCTATGGTGGGGAAGGAACCTGGATGTCTGGAGCCTGAAATGGGGCCTGTCCCAGAAGCTGTTTTGCTTCTGCCTCTCCCAGAAGCTGTGTCCTATTGATATCTCTCTTAAATAGTTCTATATTTTAAAATTATGGCTCTGAAGTCTTGTGAAATTGCTGAGTTGTTAAGAGCCCTGACAGTTTTTAAAGCAGACCCAGGTTACTTTCTTCTGTCCGACATGCTGGCTCAGCATTGTTTGCAACTCAGTTCCAGGGGCACCAATTCCCTCTTCTGGGTGCCAGGCCTCCACATGTTTCACAATAATGCATTACAGTCAGAACACTAGTACGTTTAAAATATAGTTGGCCATCACTGGGAACAGAGGCCCCTTGGTCTTGCAAACTGTATATGCCCCAGTACAGGGGAACACCAGGGCCAAGAAGTAGGAGTGCGTGGGTAGGGGAGCAGGGCGGGGGGAGGGTATAGGGAACTTTCGGGATAGCATTTGAAATGTAAATAAAGAAATTATCTAATTAAAAAAATATAACACCAAAAAGGAAAAAATTACTATTCTGAAGCCTTCCCTGAGAGCAGAAGCTTTTAGAGTTCTTGGAACATAATCTGTGCTTTCAAAGACATGAGACTGAGGGGTTTGAAACACTGATAGAATTCAGTTTCCTTCTAAGGTATTAATGATGATAGATATGCATTTCTGTAACAAGGTATGATCCTGCTCCAGGCTTTTCTGGGAGAGAATATGTGCTAAAATGTCTGAGTTTCAAATCATTCTTCTGAGAAATAAGTACAAAGGGAGTTGTTATGCCAGCCTAGTCTTAATTAGATTATATGGTAAAGATCTATGACAAACATTTACCTAGACCAAGGCTTAGTATGCAAGATTATTTTTTCTTAAAGACATATTTATTTAATACATTTGAGTACACTGTCACTGTTTTCAGATACACCATAAGAGGGCATTGGATCTCATTACAGGTGGTTGTGAGCCCCCATGTGGTTGCTTAGGTTTGAACTCAGGAGCCCTGGAAGAGCTGTCAGTGCTCTTAACCACTGAGCCATCTTTCCAGCCCCAGTATGCAAGACTTCTTAAAAATATTTTTTAATGTCATACAATGATCAGTAATTGCCTCTGACTATATGGTTTCTGTAATTTTACTTTCCATTTATAAATGTTATAGATATATTTTCAGTCTCCTTAACATGAAACATAAAAATGACATATATTTTTATAAGCACATGAGTTAAATATGTGGCAAACATAACTTATAGAATTGTGGACAGCTTAAGTTATATGTGTTCATTTGACTACAGAATAAAGAAGACCAGAACATGGTATGTTTTCAAAAGAGTTTAATATTTGTGACTTTTAGTTCCTCAAACTTGGTAGAGATTTCTTCCGTAGGTGTGTCAGAACCCAAAGTGATACCGTGAAGATGAGCTAGGCAGGTAAAGTCAGAAACTTATTTACTGATTTAACAAAAATGACTATTCTGGACTAGACATAGGGAATGACTTTCCCATAATTTAAATGAGAAGTTTATTTAAAGCATTGGGAAAATTCAAAGTGATCACATTTGCTTGAGGGATACTGCATACCAGTGTTTTCTATATGGGCATCTATTCACCTACTTATTGCACAATATGTTACTGGTGTCCTTCACCATAACCTTTATAATCATTAGATAAGTTTATATCACAAGTATGAAGAGGAGGACACTTTCTTTGGACATCATTGCTTTATTCTGTTTGTCTATTTATTTGGCTTGTCATTCACAGGGCTATACTCTGGAAAAGAGAAAATGATTTTCAAATCATAGAGCAATATAGAAAATAAAAATCCACAAATCAACTTCTTTTTCAATTGTTCACACAATTTGGAAGACCTTAACAATATCTTTCAATTTTCAAACAAAGCTTCATGACCATATATTTGAAATGATGTGGCTTGCTTTTCTACTCAAACTATTTTAATCTCAATATTCTCAATTCTTTTTCTGAGATGTTGAATATTGAACATACTTTTCTAATAATCAGTAAGTTGAGTAAATCACAGATATAAAACACAAAATATTGTTTTGACTTTCATACTTAATGACAATGTATACGTCTTTTTACAGTTTTAATATGAAAGATCTTTTAGTTATCTCATTGGTTTTGGCACAGAATATTGTTATAGAAATGGCTGATGGCAGATAAAATAAAAATATTTAATCATCAAAAGATTTTAGTTTTATTTGTAGTGTTTTAATTTTGTAATTAATTACACATCAAACATTAAATTATTTTTCTATACTATTAGAAGATTTTTTAGATAAATATATCATTTAAAAATTATATCTAGCATTAAGACCCAGTCACTCTTCCATCATGGAGGGGAAAGAGGGTCACTAGTGCAGCTGTGACTAGTGAAAACAGGAGAAGCATGAAGACAGCACAATTGTTTGACCCAGTCTAGAAGAGCTGAGTTAGACGCTTACTTTGTCATTGTGCTGTGTTTCACTTTGGGTTTCAGATTTATATGTGTCACATTTGTGGGAGACTTTTTACATTATGATTCATTCATGTCTTTTCCAAGAAAATTATTTCTGCTCTAAAAGAAGTAACCTTATCTGGTGCCAATCAGTAGTCTTCCTTGTGAAAAGCATAAAAAGTTAAGTAGCCCCATAGTTCTCTTGGCATACCTGCCCCTAAGCAAACTCAGAAACAATAGATTTGCCAACAGATCAGATCACAGGCTTCCTCCTTCATGTAGTTTATAGGACATTGTCCCATGAAAATAAAATTTTAGTAACAAAGTTAGTTTGCCTAAAGTAGCCTTTAATAATACATACAGGTGACCTGAATTTAATATAAAAGAAATATAAGAATTTTCCAATCACAAGGAGAGTGGCTCATATTAAATTAAAGTGAAGTCTTTTAACTAAAAGACCAAGAGAAAACAAATTAATAGAACTAGTAAGCCGGCAGTGTGTGGGACCTTTCAGACTTTTAAACTAGGTGACTTTACAAGCTATACTTCAAACACAATGTAGTATTCAAGCCTTGGGAACTTATCTAGACTGACTCAGATATTTTTCTAAGTGTTTAATGTTTTACTTTCCTGAAGAATAGAATGTCATATGACATAAATACTCACATAGTCTAAAATGATTTGAGAATGATAATACCTGTTCTCTCTGTACTTGTAACACTTGTCCAGGAACAAAAATGCTATCTGTATTTCTTTTGAAATCATAAGTTTGCCTCTTCTGTGGAATCTGAATGCATAAAGAAACATCATGATTACAGAGAAGATTAGCATGGCTAACCTTCACACAAATTTGTGAAGAGTTCCATATGTTTTTTTTTTTTTTTTTTTTTTTAAAGAAACATCATGATTGTTAGTCTGTATTATCAAATACTTTATGTGCCTGGCCCTTTTAATGGTCCTACAAGCTACAATGTCAGTGGGGGCTTGGACTTCTGGGAACAGGAGAAAGTCTAAAAAGTAATCAGAGACTGAGAGCTGGGAGGATTTAGTGGTAGGAGAGATAATAGCAGATTGGGGAGTAGGCAGATTTAGCCTCCAGGAAACAAAAGAGTAGAATCAGAGAAGACAGTTGATGCAAAAAAGAGATTAGAGAAGAGGAGAGAAAAGAGAGGAGAGGAGAGAAAAGAAGAGAATGAGCAGAATGAAAATAAGAGACAGTTGAAATTGAAAAGACATTTGGTTACAGTTGAGACAGAGGAGCTGAACTGAGCCAGAGAAGATATTGTTAGTTACAGATAGAAGAACCACCTGCAAAGAACCTACAAAGTAGCTAAAAAAGAAAAAACAAAACAAAAAAAAAGAAATAAAACTATACCAGTCAGTCATATTAAATATTCTCATCAGAGATTGAAGAAACATGATCAATCATGATGTTTCTTTATGTATGCAGATTCCATAAAAAACACAAACTTATGATTTCTTTTTAATTAAAGATTAAGTATTAAAGGTCAGCTATGGTCTCTGATTCACTCACCCTTTACCCACCTCTCTCTGATCCTTATTTCCTCTGCTGGAAACTGCCTGACTTCTAGGGCTGGTCCCTAGCAGCTCACCATTCTCCATTCCTAGTTGAAGAGCTATGAACAGTTGATGGATTCTGGAAGAAGAAGAAAATTTCTTTAAGTGGGAAGACCCTAATAGGTTGGTTATACTCCAGAGGATGGTCCCACACTCATTAATACATGGGCAAGGCAAAGTGGACTCAGGTTATAAAAAAATTACACATGAAGTTGGGAGGGGGTAAAAGAGTGGGTTGTAGGTCTGGGAGGATTAGAGGAAAGAATGGAGGATGTGATTGAAGTATATTGTATGTGTGTATAATATTCTCAAAGAATTAATAAAATATTTTATTTTAAAATTTATTTCTAGTGAGACTGAAATCATTGTTCATCTATGAATGTTGCTTTGTAAGAAAATTTTAACAAGAATTTGATACTGATGTTACTCACTGTATCTGAACATTTGCTTGTTGCTTATGATGGGCCTTAGGGAGAGGCCTGAATAATCTCAAGGTATTGTGTCAAAGTTATGAGAAATAACAAAACCTTTAAGACAACATTATATGACATGTATGGGCTCTTTTAGTAAAAATAAATGTTTAGAGCATAGGCAGCTTAACTCCCTCACCAAAAGATTAATTCCTTGCTCATTAATATTGTTAATTAATGTGTAACTACTTAATTTATATTAATAAAATTTCTGACTGCAAGTAAGAAGTTCCAATATCCTAATTAAAACCATTAATGTGCTTTTTGCTCCAGTGGGTGGATGTCCAGAAACCATACATCTCTGAAGGAAAAGTTATCCCAGTGGAAGGGCATCCTAAGACATAAGATCCCAGGAACCACATAGCTCTGAATTAAGTTGGTGTCCTTGAGAAGGTCATCCTGAGACATAGGTGCCTGGGAACCACACAGCTCTGGGGTGGGAGAGTGTCCTAGTGGAAGAGCATCATGAGACACAGGAGTTCAGGAACCACACTGCTGAGAGGAAAACTCCTCAGCAGAGGCATTGCAGCTCCCAAGGTAGTATAATCCCCAGCAGAGCTGAGGAGTACAGGAGACTCAGCCATGCTCCTGCTTTGCTCCTTCTCTTTATTACTTCTTTTCTTCTTCAGATGAGAGAGTCACACCAGGCAGAAAATCTCATGAAAGAGATTTATTGGAGGCTCCAGGGTGTGGAGAGACAAATCCAGGGATGGATCTGTACTCCCTGGAGTGGACAGCAGGGAAATGGACAAAAGACAGTGTGGGGCAATGGGCTATACACAAACAGCTTGGTTTCCAGTTGACCTGAGGTATGAATCCTGGTAGAACCTGGTGGTGATAATTCACCTTCATGGGACAGTAGGCGGTTCCCTCATGTCTTCAGGACTTCTGGCTCTGTAGGAGAGTTTTTGTCCAGGGTACGTGGATGCCATCTTCCATTACTGTCTGCCTGAGTTCTTTTAAGTTTGAGGTTTAGAGTGGGTACCAGTTAAGGGGTTTATTTCAGCTGGGGTTGATATTAACTGGGAATGCCTGAGCAGTTTGGGTTTTTAATTTTGTATTGGACTCCTGAGTAGCATGAGAGTCGGGGTTAGTTTTTGCAAGAGAGTCTCGAATATTACAAAGTTGTTGGGTGGTAGATGGTTGAGGGTATGGGACTATGGAATTAGGTGGGGCTTCATCTATGAGTTTTGAAGGTATTTCACTTTTTTGGCTTGGAGAAGGGGGAGGAGAGATGCCTCTCTCTGGGGGAGGTGGTAGCTCCTTTGTTTTTTTAATGAAGCCTTGTTTTTTGAGTGGAAGAGGGAGGGGCCAGAGGAGCAGGTGGTTTAATTAGTTTTTCCTCTGAGGCATAGGGATTCAGGGTGGGGGTAGATGGATTTTATCTCTCTTATTAACTGGGTAAGGGCTGTGAGATCTGAAATGGAGTGGTTTTTAGGACCTTGACCTTTGGGTTCATCTGACTGAGGGCACTCAGCCGCTGTGTTACTTTCAGTTTGTCCTATTTTAGATGGCCCCGTGCACTGCCTAATTGTGACTAAGATTGGCAAAAAATCACAGGAGGGTGTTTTACCTTCTCTGGTATCTTTGTTTTTGATGAGAGAAATTACTCTGATCCATGAGTCTGGGCTATAAATATTATCATTGGCCATGCATGGCTCTATCTGAAAAGCTTCCTCTCAAAATAAGTAGGCTTGTTTTTTTGGCTATCTTTATTCCTCAGTGTTTTAGTAGGGCATGTATTTCCCTGGCCTGGGGTGATTTTTTTTTTTTTTTTTTTTTTTTTTTTTTTTTTTTTTTTTTTTTTTTTTTTTTTTTTTTTTTTTATATGATGGTGAGTTGCCCATGATAGAAAAGAGGAGAAGCACTTGTCCAATGGGAACGTTCCCTTGGCCTATTTGGTTTCAGGGGATTCCACAGAGGTCCAAAACGCTAAGCCTTCCCACAGATTTAAGAACTGGCAGCAGACCCTGTGGCTCTTAACTGACTGCTGTGTTACCAGGTTTTCTTTTGTTTTAAGGAGAAGTTAGATAGAGAGTCTTTGCCAACACCCAGTGGGACCTTCGGCCAACATCAGAGAGTAGCTCTGGCCAGAAGGCTTCAGTTGTCCCTTTAGCTTGTCTAAATCCAAGTGATGGCATTGACTGAAAGCACAGCAGGAAAAGACAGATTGTTTCCAGAGATGGGGGGGCTCAGCTTCCTGCAGTATTCATTCAGTGTAGTCATGTTTGTTCACATTCCATGTCTGGGCGTGTGGGGGAAGGAGGGGAGGAAGGAGAGAGGCCATGTCCAGCCAGAGTTCTTGTGCTCTGGGCAGGAGGACTCGGGAGGACTGCCAGACATTTTCCACTTGGCCCTGGGTGGGCATCTAAGCCACTGACCCTACACGGCTGGGGGGATGGACAAGGGGCAACTGCCTCCCCCCCATACCAGGGGCTCCGGGGCAACACCCTTGGCCTCAGAGATATGGGAGAGTGGGCAGAGGGAGAGAGGTTCCCATGCAGGCCAGAGTCCTTATGGCTGGAGCACAGAAAGGCCTTCTTTTTTTTTTCAATTTTTATTAGATATTTTCTTCATTTACATTTCAAATGTTATCCCCAAAGTCCCCTAAACCTTCCCCCATCCCCCACCCTACTCCCCTACCCACCCACTCCAACATCTTGGCCCTGGCGTTCCCCTGTACTGGGGCATATAAAGTTTGCATGACCAAGGGGCCTCTCTTCCCAATGATGGCTAACTAGGCCATCTTCTGCTATATATGGAGCTAGAGACATGAGCTCTGGGGGTACTAGTTAGTTCATATTGTTCTTCCACCTATAGGGTTGGAGACCCCTTCAGCTCCGTGGATACTTTCTCTAGCTACTCCCTTGGGAACCCAGTGTTCCATCTAATAGCTGACTGTGAACATCCACTTCTGTGTTTGCCAGGCACTGGTATAGCCTCACACAGGACAGCTATATCAGGGCCCACAGAAAGGCCTTCTGATGGGAGATTAGGAACAGCTCATTAGGAGAAAGCCTATCCCATTTTCCAAGCACAGTGGGCCTTGATGAACAGAGGCAGTCTATGGTTTTAGAGCTTTATTGTAGAAAGACAGGGGGAAAGAGAAAAGGTAAAAGAGAGAGAGGGGGACTGGCCATGGCCAAGAGGATGGAAGGGAGAAAGAGAAAGAAAGAGGAAAGGCTAGAGAGTAAGAGGTTAGAGAGAGAGAGAGCCAGAAGAGAGATTAAGAAAGGTTAGAGAATGAGGAGGGGCCAAGCAGCTCCTCTTGTGGTGGGAGTGTTATCTTGTTGTTGCTAAGTAACTGGGAGGAGTCAAGCCTGAAGGTCAGAAGCTTGGGACATAGTCTACATGAGTGTTAGCCACATGCTTCTCCTGTGGGAGCTGTGGGGGTGTGGTAACTTCAACAGGAGCCAGGAGTCTAGGAGATATGAGGGACTGCCTACTGTCCTACTTAGGTGAATTATCACCAGAAGGTTCTACCAGGGTTCAGACCTCAGCTCTACTGGAGACCAAGCTGTCTGTGTATAGCCCATTTCCCAATGGGGCAGCACTTATATAGCATTTCTTAGTGGGCAGAGATGTCCAGAGTGCAGATTATTGTGATTTCAAGTCCCGAGCTTCTTACCAATTTGAACACAAAATTGAGTCCCTTGACAGAGGGCACTTTGACAATGGAATTGCTTCAACCAAATTGGGCATATCTGTGGGGCATTTTCTTGACTAATGTCCCGAGCTTCTTACCAATTTGAACACAAAATTGAGTCCCTTGACAGAGGGCACTTTGACAATGGAATTGCTTCAACCAAATTGGGCATATCTGTGGGGCATTTTCTTGACTAATGTGGGAGAGCCCACCCTACTGTGGATGGTAGTAACCTGGACATGTGGATTGTATATGAGACTAAGCTGAGGAAGCTTTTGAAAGCAAGCCAATAAGCAGAGTTTTTTTTCATGGCTTCTGTATCACTTCTTGACTCTAGATTCCTGCTGTGAGTTCCTGTCCTGAATTCCTTCTGTGATGGAGTGTGACCTGGGGGTTGTTTGATGGAAAAAAAAAAAAAAACCACTTTGTTCACTTAAAGTTGTTTTTGGTCACTGTTCTATAACTGCAACAGAGAAGCAAACTAGGAAATAAGTAAATGTTCAGAGTGTCTGGAGTTGCAGAAGTAGAGCTGAGTTGTGTTACATGGTTTCGGGTTTGAAGGAGTTACTGCTAAACCATGGAAGCAGTTTGGAGGATGTTTACTGTCTAGCTATGTCAGCTGCATTCTGGTGTCTCTCCATTTATGTTGGAGAGCCACCAGGAAGTGAGAAGCAGAGAAGAGATAAGACTAGGGCAGTTTCAAGGAGCTTCATCTGAGATGGATTACCCCTTCTCTTAGTATCTTTGTTTCCTATTGGGAATTTTCATGCAAGAATTAACTACCAAAGAATTAGCCCAGAAGATTAATTATAATGAAATTAGTCTTGTGTGGCTTTTAGTAGCTCAAACACAAACCGAAAGAAAACATAAAGCAAAAACTCTATCATGCATATATTTGGTCAGCTCTAATAAAGATGCTTTGCACTTTGTCATATGATTAATCTTCCCACTACTTCTCGGACAAGAACCCCATAATTTTAATGCAATATGCTGAAATTAATGCTTATGTATTCTCCAGTTCAATGTTCAAGTGCTCACCCATAGTAGCAAGAATTTTCACCCCCAAATTCTGAGATTCTTTTACAAGAAAATTATCTTACAATGATTCAAGACATATTTAATATTTGATAAACCATTAAGGAATAACACTATAAATTAGGATATCATTCTTATAAGAAGATTTTTTTAGCTGTAATAAACCTCTTTTATAACAATGCATATGAGCTTAATTAACAAAGGGTAGATAAAAATTTAGATAAAATTATATTTTAAAACTATTAAATGGCACAAGAAAAAAATTCCATTACATGTTGGAGTATAATTGACATTTTGTTGAACAGCCCATTGCTAATCAAAACAGAAGTATGAAGAACATGTGTCAGACAGTTTTACTGCATTGTTGTATGGAGTCTCTGATATTAAACTGATAGACTTATGGTATGCTTTGTTTATAGACCATAAGAACAATGATCAACCTCAGACTTATGGAATGCTTTGTTTATAGACCATAAGAACAATGATCAACCTCTCAGAAAATAAATGATCACTGAAACACTATGATGAATCATGTTTATTTATACCCTCTACTTTAAAGTCTCAATCATATGGTTTCTAATTTAAATTATAAGTGACATTCTGATCTATGCTGAATGGCTTATTACAGAGCAAGATACCATTTACCAGGTTAAACTTACACCAACACAGCCACAACCAAAATTACTCTAGAACATCAGCAGCGGCTTCAGATGAAACACAAAAGTGAAGTTTAAGCCATGATGTCATCCAAGGTGACATCCTTGCATGTCACATGGAGCTCACAGTTCTACTCATCCAGAACAGTGGACACTGTAGTGCTGTTAAGCTCACTGCTCACAGAAGCTGAGGTCAGCTGGATGCTTCTATCAACAGTGGGGACTCTTCCACCAACAGTTTCATCAGTGTTCCTCTTTGGCCTCAGCAAGATAATGAAGCACTTGGGAAGAAATATACAGCCCAACAAGCCATAGCTAGATGCCAAAATGGCAAATATTTCCACAGCCACTTTGAATTTGCCTTTGGTGCTCAAGTAAGCAGGGACAAAAGAGATCCAGACAATGAAAAAGACCAGCATTCCAAAAGTGATACATTTCCCTTCATAATAGTTATCTGGCAGCTGGCGTGCCACAAAGGTCGTAAGAAAACATAACAGAGCCAGAAGAACATCAAACCCAAATATGGAGCACATAAACTCTATAGAACCTTCATCGCATTCAAAGATAATCTTTACATTTTGAATTTCAATGTTCTTGAACATCCTTGGAGGTTCCAACACTAAGTAAGTTGCACATACACCAATCTCCCCTACAACGCAGATCAGGACAATTAATTTTCGAAAAATGGGGTGCATAGATGTAAGGCGGGTTTTGGATATGGAAATCCTGTAGGCAAAAAAGAGTGAAATAGTCTTTCCAAGAATGGAAGACAGACAGAGGCAAAAGCCCAGTGCCAGAGTGATCTGGCGAGCCATGCAGGACCAGTTGCATGGCTTGCCTATGAACAGCATAGATGACAGCAATGTGATAACCAGAGACATCTGAATGAGGAAGCTCAGCTCCCGGTCATTGGCTTTCACCAATGGAGTGTGTCTGTGGATTACATACACAACAGTGACTGCCAAGACCACAAGTGCCCCAAAGATAGACAGGATGACAAGAGTGAACCCCAGGGCCTCCTCATAAGCCAGGAATTCCACAAGCTTTGGCACACACTTGCTCTTCTCTGCATTGGACCAGTCATCTTCACCGCATGGATCACATTCCCTTTGTCCTATTGACAAACAAAACAAAACAAAACAAAACAAAACAAAACAAAACAAAACAAAACAGAGAATTGACTTCAATGGAACCCAGTTTTTACTTTTAACTGTGAACAGTCTAGGAAAGTTAAAGACCTGGACAATGTTCACTGGAAGTCTGTTATAAAATAGATGTAATATCTTATATTTAATAGTGAGAAATATTCTTGGTGTCTATAGATGCAGTAATAGATTGAGGGCTGTGTTCAAGTTCAGAATTTGAGCATTTCTTTTCAATTTGAGCCTTTTTTGAATTGGTCTTTTTCAGTGATGAGCTGTATTTTTCTCCTTATCTCTCTATTGAAAAAAGATGTATGTTTCTTTATTAACTCCTGCACAGCCCAGGAATGAGAAAATTATAGCTTCTGATATGAAACAATCAAAATGACTGGGACACAGCTGGTCAAAACCCTTGCATTTTCATTCTCTCGGTGGAAAATTATCCATATGTCCACTCTAATGTCCCCAACTCTACATGCTCATTCCAATGAAAACAAACCACAATCATGGTCATTCCAATGAAAACAAACCACAATCATGGTCCCTAGGCTAATAAGGCAAATTCTTGTGGAAGACTCTAAGAAGAATCAATGGTGAACAAGGACAAGCTAGTTGAGGTGAGGTTATGGTAGTTTATGGAATGGGTCCATTTATTGTAAATTTAAATTCAGATAAAGAGTGGTATTTGCTTTCAATCACTCTGGCTCCTTGACATCTCTGAGTCGTGACATCTCTGAGTCGTGACATCTCTGAGTACAATTCTGTGCGGAGTCTTGGGGAACTGGTGCCAGGGAGTTGTTTAGTTTACACTGTGCTTGTTTCCTACCCAGACCATTTTATTATTTTTTTACACAATTATTCTAGAAACCCTCTGACAAATGAACAGCTAATCTATGGTTCTTCAACCAAAAATCAAGTGAAAATATAAATAAACCTGGTCCTATGCTGTACACAAAACCAAGCAAGCTTGCCTAACTCACCTCCAGAGCAGGCTGTCATAGCATTTCATTCTGTAGCAACTGTGCAAAGCATGTACTTTCAGTGCTTAGAGCTTTTAGACAAATGGGTGACTTTTCTCCAACTACAGTAAGTGCTGAATATGAACAAAAAGCAAGTAATTTGAAGATTTTATGAATTTATTTATATTTCACATTTTATTTATTTTGTTTGGTGTTTATAAATTTTATTGTGGTTGATCTTGTCTTATATTGGAAGTGAAAACTATTATTTACCTTTGGTCAAACTGCATAGTGATAAATTGTATTGGTTTCTTGATTCTTGTTATAGGCTGCTTATATGTTTTTATAAAGACTTATAAGAAACTCTCAGACATCCCTTGCTTAAGTTAACCATATTACTACCAATGCAAAAGTCCCTATCATTACCTAGTTTCTCTGACACATATCCATCAGCACATGGGATGCAATCAAAGCAGCATATGGGTTGTCCCGGTCGAATCCCCCTTCGGGTCCCTGGAGCACACAGTTTTGTGCAGACTGAATCTGGAACCTAACAAAGATAAAGACCGTATAAATACTGAGCAAAGATAGCTGATGAGATGTGGCAATATGAGGAGCTTATTATGAACTTTTGCTAAAGAACAACCTTGTTATTGATTCTGGAAATGCTGAACAAGCTCTAATGACATTTCTTTGCCATCTTGGTGATCAAGACCAAACTAATTCACATTAGAGTTTGTGGATGAATCAGTTTGCTTTGTCTCTTCATAATTTGATGAGACCTGTGACTCTAGCAATTGTCTTAAGCTCCTGCAAAATATCTATTTTCAGCAAAGGCATTCAAAAATATTTTTATGATAGTTAGACATTGATCATAATCATAAGTAGCTCGTAGAAAGGAAGAAAAATGAATACCCTTTTCCATGTAAACTATGAAGATCAAAAGATAACGTAGAAAAGGCATAACTTGGAATGTTTTCTTGCTATTTTCTTTTAGCAAATTTAGTAGTAATACAGACCTCTTTGTAGTTTTATACTCTGCATGGATGTATACCTCGAAATACAAAGTAAACCCAGCAATTACATATTAATCTGTGGAGATATTTATTTACAGGTCAGATAAAAGTATGTATTCCTAGCTATGCACAGTGACAGTACATAGTAAGACCTCAGCTCACAAATAAAAAACCAAACACACAATAAACCAAACCCAAACAAAAACCTAGAAAAGTTAAGCCTACAAAATCATAAACATTTAGGACATAAAATACATTTTTTGGTGCTGTTGTTAAATTCAATTTTGTTAGAAACCAACTTCATTTTATAATCATTTTCCCTCCCCTGAGCTCCATATTGTGGTCTACAACCCTGACAGATGTCTCTCGCTCTAGCAGAGGCCATGCCTTTGCTAGGACCCCCAAGTACTTGAGATACCTCAAACCCCGAAGGCCATGCCAATATCATGAAACCCAGGCACCATGCCAGTTCCCAGAACCTTAGATGCAATGGGACCTCTCAATCCCCAAACTCTAGTGTTCCAGGAAGCTCTGCTGCTAAAGGCAAAGTCTGACATTACTGGAAAGCCCTCAGGCCACTACAAAATGGCAGACTCCCTTTGGCCGTGAGGCTTTCTGTTCCGTAGCCAGGGGATCCTGAACCCTAAACCCCTTACCTGAGGAAAGTCACACAGCCCTTAGGAAAATTACAGGTCCAACTCTTTCTCTCCCCCAATCATCAAGCACCTGAGATGCCCAGAATGCCTCCTCATGCTAAAGAGGTATCTTAAAATATTGTCCTTCAGCCAATTACCTTTGCTCACCTTAGTTATTCCTACCCTCTCCCCCAAATAATATAAAAGGACCGGTCACCCCAAATAAAGTTGAGCTACCTCTCTGAAGCTGATCCCAGAGAGAAGTCTGTCATCTCTGTCATATTTATAGGCCATCTTAAACCCTGCTCTTTGCCTCTGATCCTTATATCTTCATTGGCCAGTGGCCAAGCACCCCAGAAAGAAGGGAAGGTCTAGTCAGAGGTCATATAGGCCACTAAAATCCCAGTGGAAACAGACTGCTGGACCTAAAGATTCTCTGATAACTAGAATCACAGGTTGCACAAGCCAGAAGATGAGAGAGGAAACAGAAACCAAGGGGGAAAACATCTAAAAAAAACATCCATCCAACAAATAAAAATATTTATCCAACAAAGATTAAGTCAGAAATTATCACTTATACCTATACTATCTCCAAACCTAGATGACTGAGGCCAGACACGAAACAGAAGGCAAGGAAGAAAACATCCCCAAATCATCCATGCAACAAAGATAAAGTCAGAAATTGGCACCTAAACAGATACGATCTCTAAACCCAGATAAATAGAGGCCATCATAAGAAGACAATCAAAAACATTCAGGACAATATGTTACCACTAGATACAACCTATTCTACTACATCAAGCTCTGAATAGTTGAAGCACAAGAAAAATACCTTGAGTCCAATTTTATGAAGATGATACAATCTCTTAAAGAGGAATTGAACAAATGCCTTAAAGAAATCCAGAAAAACACAAACAATAGGGTGAATGAAATGAATAAATCTCTTCAAGATCTGAAAATGTAAATTGAAGCAATAAGGAAAACATAAACTGAGGGAAACCTAGAGATGAAAAATTTAGGAAAGCATACCGAAATGACAGATACAAGCATCACCAAAAGAATACAGAAGATGAAAAGAGAGAATATCAGGAATAGAAGATATGATAGTTTTCATTGATATAGTGGTAAAAGGAAATGTTAAATCTAAGATGTTTATGACAGAAAACATCCAGGAAATCTGGAACTCTATCTAAGGAAATCTAAGAATAGTAGGAATGGAAGAAGAAGATTTCAAATCCAAAGCCCAGAAAAAAATTTTCAACAAAATCAAAGAAAAAATTTCTCCCTAAAGAAGGAAATGCACATAAAGGTACAAAGTGCTTATAGACCATCAAATAGGTTGGACCATGAAAAAAGTCCCCCTGTCACACAACAGAAATAATAATAAACCAATACTATATGTACACAACAAAGAAAGAGTATAAAAACCTGCAAGGGAAAAGGCCAAATAAAATAAGGGCAGACCTATTAAAATTATACCCAACTTTTCAGTGGTGACTTTAAAAGGCAAAAGGGTCTGGATGTACCTTTTAGAGGCTCTAAGAGACCACAAATGCCTAGACTACTATACTCAGCAAAACTTTCAATCACCATAGATGTAGAAAAACAATATATTCCATGAAAAAGTAAAATTTAAATAGTATATATCTTTAATTTTTTTTTACTATTTTTCATTTATTTTTTCTTTTCTTTTTTATTAGATATTTTCTTTATTTACATTTCAAATGTTATCCCCTTTCCTAGTTTCCTCCCCCCCCAAATCCCCTATCCCTTCCCCCTCCCCCTGCTCCCCAAACCACCCACTCCTGCTTCCTAGCCCTGGCATTCCCATTCCCTTCACATGACCAAGGGCCTCTTTTCCCATTGATGACCGACTAGGCCATCCTCTGCTACATATGAAGCTAGATCCAAGAGTCCCACCATGTGTTTTATTTGATTGGGACTAAACCATCAATCAAAATATCTATCTTTAAACTGAGCCCTACAGAAAGTGCTAGAAGGAAAACTCCAACCTAAGGAGATTAAATATATTCATGAAAATATATGAGGAAATAAATACTATCACATTAACAAAATCAAAATAGGGAAACACACATACACACACACACCACACACACACAACATACATACACACAACATACACACACACACACACACACACACACACACACACACACACATACATGTATACTCATTTTCACACAAAAACCACCACCACCAAAATAACAGGATTTAACAGTCATTTGCCATTAATGTCTCTCAATATTAATGGACTCAATTCTCCAATAAAAAGATACAGGTTAAGAGAGTGGATGTAAAAACAGGATCCATCCTCCTCCTACATACAAGAAACACACCCCATTATCAACAATAGACATTACTTCAGAGAAAAGTGTTGGGAAAAAATTTTCTAAGCAAATGGACCCCTGAAAAGAAAGCTGGTATAGTGATTCTAATATCTAACAAAACAAACTTCCAACCAAAATCAATCAAAAGAGATGGTGAAGAATACTTCACATTCATCAATGAAAAAATCTACCAGGAAGATGTTCCAAATGCAAGGGAACACACATTTGTAAAAGAAAAATTATTAAAGCTTAAATTACACATTGAACCCCACACATTAATATTTGGAGGATTCAACATCTCACTCTCACCAATGGACAGGACAGGTCATCCAGACAAAAACCAAACAGACAAATAATGAAAGTACCAGATATTATGACTCAAATGAACTTAATAGATATCTGCAGAATATTCCACAAAACAAATATTGTCTCAGAACATCATGGAACAGTTTCCAAAACTTACCCTACCCTTGGTCACAAAGCAAAACAAATATTTGTCTCAGAACATCATGGAACAGTTTCCAAAACTTACCAAACACTTGGTCACAAAGCAAAGCTGAAAGGTAGAGAAAAAAAAAATAACCCTATGTATCTTTTACGACCACAATAAGTTAAAGATGGATTTCAACAGAACTAGAAATATTTGAAAGTCTACAAATGCATGGAAAATGAATAGCTCTTTACTGAATTATCACTGTGTAAAGGCAGAAATAAATAAAATAAAGATTTTCTATAATCCATGGTCATATTGCTGAAAGCAATCTACAGATACAACACAATCCTCATCGAAATTCCAACTCAATTCTAAATAACTCACATAACATGTACTCACTGATAAGTGGATATTAGCCCAGAAACTTAGATTACCCAAGATACAATTTGCAAAGCACATGAAACTCAAGAAGAATGAAGACCAACGTGTGGACACGTTGCCCCTTCTTAGAATTAGGAACAAAGCACACATTGAAGGAGTTACAGAGATCAAGTGTGGAGCTGAGAAAAAAAGATGGACCAACCAGTGACAGCTGCAGCCGTGGATCCATCTCATAATCAGTCACCAAACACAGACACTATTGCATACGCCAGCAAGATATTGATGAAAGGGGCCAGATATAGCTGTCTCATGTGAGGCTATGCCAGTGCCTGGCAAACACAGAAGTGGATGCTCACAGTCAGCTATTAGATGGAACACAGGGCCCCCAATGGAGGAGCTAGAGAAAGTGCCCAAGGAGCCGAAGGGGTCTGCAACCCTATAGATGGAACAACAATATGAACTAACCAGTACCCCCAGAGCTCGTGTCTCTAGCTGCATATGTAGCAGAAGATGACATAGTTGGCCATCATTGGGAAGAGAGGCCCTTTGCTCATGCAAACTTTATATGCCCCAGTATAGGGAAACACCAGGGCCATAATGTGGGAGTGGATGCGTAGGGGAGCAGGGCGGGGGTTGGAGGAGGGTAGAGGGGATTTTCGGGATAACATTTGAAATGTAAATGAAGAAAATATCTAATAAAAATTGGAAAAAAAAGAAAGAGCAATTCTCAAATTCACTTGGAATAAAAACAATCCTAGGATAGCGAAATATCACTATTGCTGTACTTCAGAGCAATCATGATAAAAATTACATGATATCGATACAGTGCCAGGCCGGTAGATCAATGGAATAGAATGGAAGACTTGGAAATGAACCAAAACACCTATGGTCACTTGATATTTGACAAAGGAGATAAAAACCATCAAGTAAAGAAAAAAAAAAAAAAAGACAGCATTTTCAACAAATGCTGGTGCTGGTTCAACTGGTGGTCAACATGTAGAAGAATGTAAACTGACCTATTCTTATTTCCCTGTACAAAGCTCAAGTTCACGTGGATTAAGGACCTCCACATAAAACTAGATACACTGAATTTAATAGAAGAGAAAATGGGGAAAAACCTCAAACACATGGCCACAGGGGAAAATTTCCTGAAAAGAACACTAATAGTTTATGCTTCAAGTTAAGAATCGACAAATGGGACCTCATAAAATAGCAAAGCTTCTGTAAAGCAAAGGAAACTCTCAATAGGACAAAATGGCAACCAACAGATTAGGAAAAGATCTTTACCAATCACATCTGACAGAGGGCTTATACAAAGAACTCAAGAAGTTAGACTTCAGAGAACCAAATAACCCTATTTAAAATGGGGTACAAAATTAAACAAAGAATTCTCAACTGAGGAATACCGAATGGCTGAGAAGCACCTAAAGAAATGGTCTTGGCCCTGGCATTCCCCTGTACTGGGCCATTTAAAGTTTGCAAGACCAAGGGGCCTCTCTTTCCAATGATGGTCAACTAGGCCATCTTCTGGTACATATGCAGCTAGAGACACGAGCTCTGGGGGTACTGGTTAGTTCATATTGTTGTTCTACCTATAGGGTTGCAGACCTCTTCAGCTCCTTGGGTACTTTCTCTAGCTCCTCCATTGGGGGCCCTGTGTTCCATCGTATAGATGACTGTGAGCATCAACTTCCGTATTTGCAAGGCACTGGCATAGCCTCACTCGAGATAGCTATATCAGGGTCCTTTCAGCAAAATCTTGCTGGCATATGCAAGAGCTCAGGAAATTCAAGTAAATTGTTAAAAGCCTTAATCAATAAAACCCTTTTGTGCTATAAAAAAAAATAAAAAGAAATGTTCAACATCCTTAGTCATCAGGGAAATGCACATCAAAACAACCCTGAGATTCCACCTCACACCAGTCAGAATGGCTAAGATAAAAAACTCAGTGACAGCAGATGCTAGAGAGGTTGTGGAGAAAGGAGAACATTCCTCCAGTGTTGGTAGGATTGCAATCTGGTACAACCACTCTGGAAATCAGTCTGACAGTTACTCAGAAAACTGGACATAGTTCTACCAGAAGATCCAGCAGTACCACTCCTGAGCATATATACCCAGAAGATGCTCCAACATGTATTAAGGACACATGCTCCACTATGTTTATAGCAGCCATATTTATATTAGCCAGAAGCTGGAAAGAACCCAGATGTCCCTCAATAGAGGAATCGATACAGAAAATGTGGTACATTTACACAATGAGTACTACCCAGCTATTAAAGACAATGACTTCATGAAATTCACAGGTAAATGAATGGAACTTAAAAATATCATCCTGAGTGATGTAACCCAGTCAAAAGATCACCCACCTTATACACTCACTGATAAGTGAATACTACCCCAAAAGTTCTGAATACTCAAGATACAATTCACAGACCATATGAAGCCATGGGACTATGGCATGGACCAAGCTCAATTGCCCCCCTCAATCTGTGGGAATAAGGGGTTCTGGCAGGTGGACATGGAGTCAGCAAGAATTGACAGACAGACACAGACAGGAGAGAGTGCTGAATCTGAATATATTGTCACAAATGCAATACCAGTCTTATATAATACAGAAAACAAAGGGGTAGGATGTCACAGCAGGCAAAGTACATTGAAGTGTCTGACACAAAACAGAGGAATGACTTCAAAGGACGTACAGGAACCAGGTAATGTTTACAGTAAAGATAAAATAGCCCTGCCTAGAGTCAGCTAATGGCAGGTAAGGATTTCACACCCTAGTCATAATTCATACTACTCCTTTGAGCCTTGTGAAAGCTAGCATCAGGGAGTTCTGCTCTTAGCAGACTTTCTCATGAATAATGCAATACCACAACCCTCTATTTCCTAGGCCTTGATAAATTCTTGCATATGAGTGTAACTTGGCTGTTCTTTTAAGTATCTGTAGGGAATCTCCATTTGTCAGAAGAATTCACCAACTTGCTTCTAATATGCAATGTAGTCTGCTATACCTGGCTGTAATGAAGATTCTATGTATACTCTGCTAAGCTTGCCCTGAGATTTCTAACTTATCCAGTAAAATACTGTAAGAAAGCATGCAAGACCCTCCACAATATCACAGGGACAAATCTGGGGCTGTGGGAATGCCAAGGTTCCAGGAGGCTGTTTCCTCAAAACTCTGCCTCAGGACTGCTTCCAGGTTTCTAAACATGTAATGTGAGTCACTACTGGAGTGGATGTAGCAGGACTGCAACAGTGTCAACTGGCCAGACCCCCGGAGCTCCCAGGGACTGGACCACCAACCAAATAGTATATATGGAGGGACCCATGGCTCTGGCTGCATATGTGGCAGAGGATGGCCTTTTTGGATATCAATGGGAGAAGTGGACCTTGTGTCTGAGAGGGTTCAATGCCTCAGTGTACAGGAACACCAGGGCAGGAGTGGGTAGATGGGTGGGGGAGCATCTTTATAGAGGCAGGGGGAAGGGATAGGGGAGTTTCTGGAGGGGAGACCTGCAAAGTAGATAACATTTGAAATATAAATAAAGAAAATATCCAATAAAAGGAAAAAAGAAAATATATGCTTTACATACCCATACTTATGGGACACAGTGCAAGCAATGGTAAGAGGAAATTCATAACATTAAGTGTCTTCATAAAGAAATTAGAAAGATCTCATATTGGTAACTTAACAGCATACTTGAAAACTCTAGAACAACAACAACAAAAAAAGCAAACACACCCAAGAGGAGTAGTTGGCAGGAAATATTCAAACTGAGGGCTGCAATTAAGAAAAAAGAAACAAGAAGAACAATACAAAGAATCAATAAGACAAAGAGTTACTTCTTTGGGAAAATCAACAAAAGAGACAAACTTATTTCCAAACTAACTAAAAGGCAGAGAAAAATATCTAAATTAACAAAATTAGAAATGAAAATGGATAGAGCAGAAATTGAAGGAAAGACCATCCAGAGACTGTCCCACCTGGGGATTCATCCTACATATAGTTACCAAACCCAGACACTATTGTGGATGCCAAGAAATGCATGCTGACAGGAGTCTGATATAGCTGTCTCCTGAGAGGCCCTGCCAGAGCCTTACAAATATAGAGGTGAATGCTGGCAGCCAACCATTGGACTGAGCACAGGATCCCTAACAGAGGAGTTAGAGAAAGGACTGAAGGAGTTGACCGGGATTGCAACCCCATAGGAACAACAATATCAACCAATGAGGAACACCCCCCCCCCAACTCTCAGAGTCTAAGCCATCAGCCAAGGAGTACATATGGCTCCAGCTGCATATATAGCAGAGGATGGCCTTGTCAGACATCAATGGGAGGAGAGATCCTTGGTCCAATGAAGGCTCTATAGATGCCCCAGTGCCAGGGAATCAAGGGTGGAGAGGTGGGACTGGTGGATGTTGGAGGAACACCCTCCTAAAACCAGGAAGAGGAAAAATGGGGTGGGGGTGTCCCAGAGGGTGGGGAACCAGGAAACGGGATAACATTTAAAATGCAAATAAAGAAAATATCCAATAAAAAATATATAAAAAGAAATGAAAAGGGAGACATAACAAAAGACACCAAGGAAATTCGAAGGATCATTAGGTCATACTTCAAAAACATGTACTCCACAAAATTGAAAAATCTAAAAGAAATGGATACATTTCTTGATACATGCCAGTTACCAAAGTTAAATCAAGATCAGATAAACAATTTAAATAGATCCATACCCCCTGTAGAATTATAATTATGTCTTAAAAAAAAAACAAAGAAAAACCAAGTGCAAGAAGATTTTAGCACAGAATTCTACCAGTCTTTCAAAAAAGAGCTAATCAATATTTCTCAAATTATTCTACAAAATAGAAACAGAAGGAACATTGCCAAATTAATTTTATGAGGCCACAGTCACCCTGACACTATAGACTCAGAAAGACTTTTCTACTTGTATGTAGGTATTTAGAAGAATGCAAATAGATCCATATCTATCATCGTGTACAAAACTCAAATACAAGTATATTAAAGTCTTCAACACAGATTTAGATTCACTGAATCTTGTAGAAGTGAATGTGGGGCATAATCTTGAATGCATTGGCACAAGAGACAACTTCCTGAGCAGAACACCAATAGTGCAGACACAAAGAGAGACAGTGAAGAAATGGGAGGAGCTCAAGGAACTGAAAACCTCCTGGAAGGCAGTGGACACCACCATCTAGACAACACTGCAGCCAACAGAATGGCAAAAGAACTTCATCAATCTCACATCTGAAAAGGACTAATTTTTAATTATATAAAGAGCTCAAGGAACTAGACATTAAGAAACCAAATAATCCAATTAAAATTGGGGTACAGATTTATTTTTTTGAAGATTTTGTGATTTTATTCATAGAATAATTTATGACAGTTCTAATTTTCATTTTTTTAGATATCTTCTTCGTTTACATTTTAAATGCTATCCCACAAGTCCCCTATACCCTCCCCCTGCCTTTTCCCTACCCACTCACTCCCACTTCTTGGCCCTGGTGTTCCCCTGTACTGGGGCATATAAAGTTTGCAATACCAAGGGGCCCCTCTTCCCAATGATGTCCGACTAGGCCATCTTCTGCTACATATGCAGCTAGAGCCATGAGCTCTGGGGGTACTGATTAGTTCATATTGTTGTTCCACCTATAAGGTTACAGACCCCTTCAGCTCTTGGGAATTTTCTCTAGCTCCTCCATTGGGGGCCCTGTGTTCCATCCTATAGATGACTGTGAGCATCCACTTCTGTATTTGCCAGGCACTGGCAAAGCCTCACAGGAGACAGCTATATTAGGGTCCCTTCAGCCAAATCTTGCTTGCATATGCAATAGTGTCTGCGTTTGGTGGCTGATTATGGGATGGACTCCTGGGTGGGGCAGTCTCTGTATCGTCCATCATTTTGTCTTAGCTCCAAACTTCGTCTCTGTAACTCCTTCCATGGACATTTTATTCCCTATTCTAGGGAGGAATGAAGTATTCACGCATTGGTTTTCCTTCTTGATTTTTTTGTATTTTGGGAGTAGTATCTTGGATATTCTAGGTTTCTGGGCTAATATCCACTTATCAGTGAGTGCATATCAAGTGACTTCTTTTGTGATAGAGGTTACTTCACTCAAGATGATATCCTTCAGATACATCCATTTGCCCAAGAATTTCATAAATTCATTGTTTTTAATAGCTGAATAGTACTCCATTGTGCAAATATACCACATTTTCTGTATCCATTCCTCTGCTGAGGGATATCTGGATTCTTTCCAGCTTCTGGCTATTATAAATAAGGCTGCTATGAACATAGTGGAGCATGTATCCTTATTACCAGTTGGAACATCTTCTGGCCCAGGAGAGGTATTGCTCGATCTTCTGGTTGTACTATGTCCAGTTTTCTGAGGAACTGCCAGACTGATTTCCAGAGTGGTTGTACCAGTTTGCAATCCCACCAGCAATGGAGGAGTGTTCCTCTTTCTCCACATCCATGCCAGCATCTGCTGTCACCTGAATTTTTGATCCTAGCCATTCTGACTAGTGTGAGGTGGAATCTCAGGTTGTTTTGATTTTCATTTCCCTGATGATTAAGGATGTTGAACATTTTTTCATGTGGTTCTCAGCTCTTCGGTATTCCTCAGTTGAGAATTCTTTGTTTAGTTCTGTACCCATTTTTAATTGGGTTATTTGAATTTCTGGAATTCAGCTTCTTGAACTCTTTGTATATATTAGATATTAGTTGGGGTACAGATGTAAACAGAGAATTCCCAACAGAGGAATCTCAAATGGCAATAGCACTTAAATGTTAAACATCTTTAGTTATCAGTAAACTGCAAATTGAAACAACTTTGAGATTCTATCTTCACGTTCAGAATGGATAAGGTCAAAGCCACAAGTGACAGCTCATGCTGGCAAGAATGTGGAGCAAGGGGAATGTTCCTCTATTGCTGGTGGGAGTGAAAATTTGTACACCCACTTTGGAAATAAATATGGCAGTTTCTCAGAAAGTTAGAAAGCAACCTACCTGAAGATCTAGCTATACCACTCCTGGGCATATACCCAAAGGACACTCCACTATTCCACAAGGACACTTGCTCAATTATGTTCATAGTAGCATATTCATAATAGCATGGAACTGGGAACAGCCACATGTCTCTCTACTAAAGAATGGAAAAAGAAAATGTGGCACATTTACATAATGTGAGTATTAGCTGTTAAAAATGCCATAATGAAATTTTCAGGTAAATAGATGGAACTAGAAAAAATTTATCCTGAGTATTGTCACCCTGACCCAGAAGTCAAATGTTGTGTATATTCACTTATGAGTGGACATTATATGCAAATTAAATGATGATCCTATTACTATCCACAGACCCAGCAAGGATAGGTAACAAGAAAAGCACAAGGCGGGATGCATGGATATCTCTGGGAAGGAGAAATAGAATAGATATTGTGGATGGAGGGTGGTGGGGGATGGGAAAAGGAGGGATCACATGAAGGAGGATGTTGAGAGAGAATACTGAGTCAGCTAACTGGAATTAGAGGCCATTTAGGGCACAAACTAGTAACCTGGTATAATGAAAACTCCCAGGAATCTAAGAGAATGACTCTAGCTAAGGCTCCTAGCAATGGAGGTTGTGAAGCCTTAAATGGCTATTTCCTTTAACCAGGCAATTGGAGGCATTAGATACCAACCTAGCCACATAATTTTTGACCTACAAAATGTGCTGGGTTCAAAGTTTCACAGAAATTACGGGAGTGGCCAACCAATGACTGGTCCAACCTCAGACCAGTGCTACAAGAGGAAGCTCACACTTGATAAAGACTGGCAAAAAAAAAAAAGTCAATAAAATGATGCCTAAGGGTATTCTGCTATTTGATGCTAAATGATGCTAAGGGTATTCTAGCCCAATTGTCTTTATAGAGGCTTCATCCAGGAAGTGATGGAAACAGATGCAGATATCCACACCCAAATATTAGGAGAAGCTCAGAGAGTCCTGCCAAAGAAGGGGAGAGCAGGAATTGTAGGAACCAGAGTAGGTGAGGTCAACACAAGAAAATCCACAGAATTAACTAACCTAGGCTCTTAGAATCTCAGACTAAACCAAGAACCAGTGAGCTCATCTGGGACTGACCTAGGCCCTCAGCATATTGTAACAGTTGTATAGCTTGGTCTTCTTGTGGAACTCTCTTAACAGTGGGTGCAGGGGCTATCTCTGACACTTTTTATTGTCTTTTGGGACCCTTTTACTCATACTGGGTTGTCTTGTCCAGTCTTAATACAAGGGGATGTGTCTAGTTGTACCGCAACTTGATATGCTATGTTTTGTTGCTATCCATGGGAGGCCTGCCCTTTTCTGAATAAAAATAAAGGAAGAGAAACAGGTGGGGTATGGGGATAGGAAGGAGGGGAAACTGCAGTTGTGTTTTAACATAAATCATAAAAAAACCAATAGGTTAAGTAAATACATATTAAAATACTAAAAAGTAAAAATCATGAAAAACATATATCCCCAATTTTAATACAGAAGAAAAAAATAAAAATTTTAAGTTCCATGGAAACATTCTCAAAATATCAATACACCTTTAAAGTATATTAAAATTTTCATATATTTTAATATAACATGGATTCTTTAAATTTTAACTAGAACAAAGAACAACATGAAAAAAATATGCTACACTATGGAAATTCATTTGGAATATGGCAAAAATGTTAGGTGTTTTGCATTTATTTGGTGGTTGAAATAATGGAGTTTTCTCTCTATAATAAACAAAATATGTCAGAACAACTAACCATTGAAGATTCAGTGTTCCAAAACAATGATGAGTTCTTTGGAAGAACAAGTTCAGATTTTGTAGATGTAAATTTGTATTCTCCAACCTTGACAAAGGTGATTTCTCCAGTACTATCCATGTGCCAATTGAGGATATCATAATGTCCTTTGTCTATGTCTCCATTCGAATCAATTTCTATTTCTGCTCCATCATGTGTAGTAATTTTCAACTTATTAAAGTAATATTTTAGCTAATAATGAAGAGAAAGAAAAAGTAAAAAACTATATCACTAATAATATCATGTTACTATTTAATATCATGACAAAATGTTAAATTATGACAATGCAGTAAATAGTATTATAGGCATACTGGGTTAAATAATTTGTATAATCTAAGTTTACCTATTTTCCTTAACTTTGGGCAATGAACAATTTCAATTTATCTTTCCCCGTCTATTTATTTATGTACTTATTTACACCACAATATTAGTCCTTGTTTACTTTCAGTTACCCTTTAACACAGCTCCTTCCCCACTCACCCTCCCCTTCTCCTCTAAGAACAGGGAGTCCCCAAACCCCCTTGGAAATCATGCCACCCTGGTACATCAATTTACTGTGCAACCTCTCTCACTGAGGCCAGACACGGGAGCCCAGTTAAGGGAATGGGATCCACAGGCAGGCAATAGATTCAGGGACGGCACCTATTCCAGTTGTTGAGGTACCAGCATGAAGACTAAGCTGTACATCTGATACATATGTGCGGGTGATGGGAGAGGATAAATCCAGCCCATGATTGCTCTTTGGTTGGTGTTTAAGTCCCTGGGAGCTCACAAGGTTCTAGGTTAGTTGACTCATGGACTTCCTATAGCGTTTCTATCGCTTTATTGGTCCCTCAATTTATCTCCCAAAATTTCCACAAGATTCCTGAACTCCATCTATTGTTTTGCTGTGGGTCTCTGGGTCTGTTTCTATTCGTTGCTGGGTGGAGTCTTTCAGAGGAAAGTTATAGTAGGATCCTGTTTGAAACAGTAACAGAGTATTAATAGTGTCAGGTATTGGTTCTTGCCCATGGAATGGCTTCAATTTGAGCCAGTCAATGGTTGATCATTCCCTTAGTCTGCTCCATCTTTTTTCTGCACTTCTTGTAGGCAGGACACATTTCAGGTGAAAAGTTTTGTGGGTAGGTTGTTGTTCTTCACCCTGTACTATAAGTCCTGCTTGGCTACAGGAGGTAGCCACTTCAGGTTCCATATTGCCTACTGCTAGGAGTCTAAAGTCAACTCCATGGACTTCTAGGCACCTCCTTTAAATATAAAAAAAATACAGAGATTACAATCAAACAAGGAAAAGAAATAAATAAAACTGTTCAAGACCTGAAAATGGAAACAGAAGCAATTAAGAAAACACAATCTGAGATAATCCTGGAGATGGAAAACTTAAGAATGACAACAGGAAGTAGATATGAGAATTGCCAAAAGTATACAAGAGATGGAAGGGAGAAACTCAGATGTAGAAGATACCATAAAAGAAATTGATACATTTGTCAAAAAAATTGCTAAAGCTAAAAAGTTTCTAACACAAAATATCCAGGAAATTTGGGACATTAATTTACCTTTGTCATATACACAAATTGTATGTTTTTGTTAGCATAGTATAAGTTTATACTAAGGTTTAGCTCCTTATCAAGAGACAGGTAATGTCTATAATATTTTTTTTCCCTTACCCACTTTTCCTGTGTAAAAATACAAATGTCTTCAACTATTTCCTTCTTTTGAAGTCCTCAGTCTAATAGAGAGACTGGGCAATCAGCTGCTAAAAGTTAAATTCAACAAGTTTATGTTATGTAACAGTTTCCTCCCATATTCAAACAGTTTGTAGTTTCAGGAAAAAATTTTTAAAATTAATTAATTAATTAATTAATTAATAAAGATATTTTCTTAATTTACATTTCAAATGCTATCCCAAAAGTTCCCTATACTCTCCCCCTGCCCCGTCCTGCTCCCCTGCCCACCCACTCCCATTTCTTGGCCCTGGCGTTCCCCTGTACTGGGGCATATAAAGTTTGCAATATCAAGGGGCCTCTCTTCCCAATGATGGCCGACTAGGCCATATTCTGCTACATACGCAGGTAGAGACACAAGCTCTGGGGGTACTGGTTAGTTCATATTGTTGTTTCTCCTATGTGGTTGCACACCCTTTCAGGGACACTCTTTAAGTAGTAAGAATAATATCTCAAAATAGCTTTAGGAAGTCCATGAAAATGAGCAGATTCACTAGATAGCATCCTGGCAGTGTAAGCAAGGAAAGTTGAGAGTCCTCAGACTGTGTTTAAAGTAAAGTGCAAAGAAGAATCAAACAAGACAAGGTGCAAAGAAGACTCTTGAGACAAGTCTGTCTGCTGGGGGGAAACAGAAATCAGCTGAGCTGCCTGAAAATTATTTACACCAACTTAGGAAGGATTATCCTTAGAGCTGTCAAAAGGCTGTTCTCCAAGTTCCTAGTTTTTGTGAGCTGTCACCCAACTGAAGTGGGCTTTGGTATTGCATCTTAGTGTCACTTTTGCTCCTGTAACTAACCCCTCACCCATATTCCTTTAAGTAACCTGAATAAAATTATTGGTTCACTGAGTTGGCCTTTGGTGGTGTCTGTGGTGTGTATAGGGTTCCCTATCTAGGGTGAAGTAGATGTGTGTGTTGCATCTCCACAGGAAAAGTTTTGTCACATCACGGTCGCTATTGTAGAAAGAATGTTGAAAAAGGGCATAGAGGAGGTAATGGCTGACTGACTTAGGAAACTGGAAATTCTTCATTTCTCAGTATCTTAGTAGGATTTTACTGCTGTGAAGAGACACCATTACCAAGCAATCTTATAAAGAACAACATTTAGTTGGGGCTGTTAACAGGTTTTGAGGTTCAGTCCATTAGCATCAAGGCAGGAAGCATGGCAGTGTCCATGCAGGCATAGTGCTACAGGAGCTGAGAGTTCTACATCTTCATCCAAGGGAAGTCAGGAACAGATTGTCTCCTACTTGAGTAGAAGGAGGGTCTCAAAGCCCACCCCTACGTAAAGACAATTTCTTCAACAATGCCACACATACTCCAACGAGAAAACAACCTTTGTCTAACTCACTCCTTACCTAATTAACTTTATGTAGGTAAAAGGATGCTTTCTTTAGCATAAAGGAAATCTATTACACAGGGCATATCCTTGATCTTCATCTGCACTACATGCTGCACTTGGATTTCTCAACTAAAGGACCCAGTGTGGTCACAATCATGCCACAGACCAGCAAGACTGTAAGAGCTGGTAGAAAGAACCTACATGATTGTGTCTGAAGATCTGAAGTCTTTTAGTTCTGTTAAATATTTTGACCATAATGAAGGCTCACATTTAGCAAGCATTATTTACCTGGTACATAAAAAGAAGATAATTATTCTTCCTAATATTTGTCATAGGAATTAAGGCTATGTATGTGAAAGATTTACAAAGTGAATCTATTAAGACAATGTTTCAGACACCATTTATTCCTGGGGATTTTTTGTGTCACCTGGCCTCTTGCTTTTTTTCTGACTTTTTTCCTATCCTCTATTATAATGAAATGTGTGTCAAAGATAATGAAAACTTAACTTTTATGCTAAGTCCATGAAATGTTATATCCACTACTTATTAATTGTCAAGCAAATAAATGGTCAAAACTTCCACGGTCTGACTCTTCCCTAGATCAGCCTTCCTAAAGTTTCACTTGCTTGAAACTTTTAGATGATAGGACACATTTCACTAACATCATGTCTTCCTCAAGGATTTAGAAATGCCAGGTAGGTATTGGGCATGACCCTAATTCCACAGACTGATGCAAGGTACATAGTATAAATTTGTCTCAGGAGGAGGAGGAGGTGAAAGAATAGGAGAAGTAATATAAGAAGACCAAAAAGCAGTGCAATTTAGAAATGTTCAAGTAAATAACAGAATTTCAAAGTTTTTATAGTCTTGTCTATAGGTACAATAAGCTTGAAACATAAATAAAGATTGTGTATTTATTTTGGTTTCTGTTAAACAAATGCTTTACACTGATACATTTACCAGGCTTATCTGTTTATGTTATTCTTCAATGTAAGGAGTTATTTTTTTTAACTTGCTGACATAAGAAGGATATGAAGAATATGAAGAATAGCAACTCTTGATGTGGACATTGACTGAATTTCATCTTGATACTATGTAGTCCCTACCGCATCTTTAAAGCCTTTCCACCTACAATAATTGCTTCTTTGAGCAAATTTAAATTTAGCATTTTCGTATTCCAATAAGTTATAGGACCATTGTTCAGTATTCAAGGGTGTTCTTTATCATGGCAGAAACATTCAAAGGACTTCTAGTAAAATGGTATCTTTGACATTTAAAAAGTATTTAACTTATCATTGTGTATGTATTAGAACTTTCTTAGTACCAGTGAACATATCTGTTCTAGATCTGTTCTGTTTTTGTGACAAATACCAAGCTGGGAGAAAAAAAGAGTTATTTAGTTTACAGTTCCACGTCACAGTCCATTGTTGATGGAAATCAGGTTTAGAATGTATAGGCATAACCACAGAGGAATTCTGCTTATTGGATTAATCTTTGGCATGTATGATGAGCTATATTTCTAAAAAATTCCTGTCACATCTGCCTAGAGAATGTGTTACACAAAGAGGACTGAACCCTCTCACATCAATCATGAATAGAGACAAGTTCATGCAGACATAAGGCAATCTGATATAGAAAATGCTTCAGTTGAGATTTCCTCTTTCCAGGTGATTGTAGGTTAGATAAAGTTGCAAATAAAACTCTAATCAGCACCCTTATCATTCAGACCTTGCATCGTTTCTAATTTCCATGCTAGTTACTGGAAACAGCATGTTTTACAGAAACAGCTGACTTTAAATCTGGACAAGAGAAAGTATAGAATGAAGCTGTAATGTTCAGAGGTTTCAAAAATTAGTATTCCTTAGAAATAAGAGGGAAGGTCAGTCAAAAGAAATAGTGCCTACTCAAAGTGGCTCATAACCCTCTGGGAGCTTTTGGAAGCAAAATAAATTAATTATGGATTGATACCCATAGAAGAAAAAAAATTCCTGGATTCTATCTTGACATCCATAATCGGTAGAGGAAGTGTAGAAGTCCAGATAACATGTGAATAGAATGAGAAAATGGCAAAAGAATAATTTTTTCAAGCAGCAAAGGTATTATATGTATTTAGCACAAGATTAATTTTCAATGGTCACTAAAATTGGAGGGGCAAAGGATAATGAAAGCAAGATAGTTTTGCAGCTGCACAATATTGTCTAGAAAGATAATTGCTGTTTTCATTTTGTTTTGAGTTTTGAGAGAAGGCTTTACCCTTGTACTGGCTAGGTTTGTGTCAACTTGACACAGCTGGAATTATCACAGAAAAAGGAGCTTCAGTTGGGAAAATGCCTCCATGAGATCTAGCTGTGAGGCATTTTCTCAATTAGTGATCAAGGGCCCCTTGTGGGTGGGACCATCTCTGGGCTGGCAGTCTTGGGTTCTATAAGAGAGCAGGCTGAGCAAGCCAGGGGAANCAGGGGAAGCAAGCCAGTAAATAACATCCCTCCATGGCTTCTGCATCAGCTCCTGATTTCTGACCTGCTTGAGTTCCAGTCCTGGCTTCCTTGGTGATGAACAGCTGTATGGAAGTGTAAGCCAAATAAACCCTTTCCTCCCCAACTTGCTTCTTGGTCATGATGTTTGTGCAGGAATAGAAACCCTGACTAAGACAACCCTATATCTCTGGTGGGGCTGGAACTCACAATGTAGCTGAAGTTAGCTTTGAATCTGTGGCAATAATGTCTCAGCTAGGAAGAAGTCATGAGTCACATGAGTGGTGGCAAAGAGTGGATAGAGGCATGAGTGACTACCACAAGGTAATTATTAGTTCTGTAGGGAAATATAGTACTTTCTGATGAGAAAAATGGTGGTATTACTTGACAGTAATAATGAAATCTAATTATATCATTTGACCCCTGATATGAAATATTTGAACAGGACACAATTAAGGCTGAAGAAATTGCTCAGATATTTATAGCACTTGTTGATTTTGTAGATAACAAGACTTGATACCGAGGGCTGATATGGAAGCTCATAATTGCCTAGTACTACAGTTCCAGAGGATTTAATGCTCTACTCTCAACTCTTGTAGACAAAACTTTTATATGCATAACATAAAATACATCACCAAATAATGTATCAGTACAACTTAATCATAATAAAAAATTAGACAAACCTAAATTGAAAATCAGTCTAAAAATATTGGAGGAATGGTTCATTGATTAAGAACATTTGCTGCTCTTGCAGAGAATTGCAGAGAATTCAGGTTTGATTCCAAATGCTCAAGGTGGTGTTTCCCAACCCAATCATCTACAACTCTGGTTCTAGGGGATCTGAATTCCCTCTTTAGATGACTGTGGGTATTGTTATGCTTATGGTGCACAAAAATGCACACATGGGAAACACTCACACATATTAAGTAAGATAAAATAGAATAAAACTTTAAAACAAAGTATCATGGATAAGAAGATGCTAAAAAAAAAATAAGAATTTTCAGAATGTGTGGTGAGGATAACAGAATGAAGAGTGTTACCTAGGCTACTAAGAATAGCCAGCACTGAATGTTGTGTGGGCCACCCTGAATATGAAAGATAAGTGGAAATGCCAGGGTCCCAGCTAATGTGGCCTCTGGTATGACAGGTTGTTATGTAAGAGTAAATGGATAATGATAGGCAAGGAAGAAGTAACATATTAGTGATGCTAAGTAAACCTCCTGTGGGGTGGACAGGACCAAGGCAGGGATGCTTAGGTTCTATATTTCTTATAAGAGGAGGGTATGAACAGAAACAAGCAGGAAATCCTGGATGAGACCACTCTTGGCAAGACCACCCAGGCTACTGGGTTACAACATGAATTAACAGCAGATCAAGGACAGGCACAATGGATGCGAATGTCCCAGATAACCGCTATAATCTTTACCCCTTGACATCCATCCTTTTGTGTTGCTCCCACTACACTGTACAAAGAAATCATCCTCTAGTCTTTCTTAAGATAGATATGACTTTTAGATAAGATATAAGTTCTGGAGTGTAAGGAAAATTGTATATAACATCCAGTACTTACCATAACATGGAGGGACATACAAATCTTTTCCTAACATGAACATGATGGATTTGAAACCCAAATAGTTACCTTAGATAACAAGTTGCATATTGTATATGGGGAACAGACCAAAGGAAGTAACTAGAGTCACTACCTCATGCTTTACTCTTAGATACTTTTATGTTTCATTTCTGTGATGAAAAACAGCATATTTTGTAAAAGGCACTCTTTTTTTTTTCTTTTGTGAGACAGGTTTGTTGTTATTGACAACAAACCTAGTAATTTTGTAACAAATGAGGATGTAAAATGAACAATCAATTCATCCAGAAAAATTTTGATGTTATAAAATTATATGGAAGCAAATCAGCAGTTTCAATGGTGTGTAATTGTCAGCAAACCTTGGTTCTACCTCATGCTGTATCATAGGGTCAAATAACATACCTGCATGGCTTCAAAGTCAGGTATATGTGAACATTCCATCTTATTCCTATCTTCTTTCAATAAGTCACAAGTGCTTAAACGATGCAAGGCATAAGCCATAAGATACACAGCTTGTTTGACATTGTTTGTAATTCTTAGCTGAGATGTATCCAGATAGGTATTTTTCAGATCTTCCAGCTTCTCCTCTCCAGTGCAGAGTTGATCAGACATGTCATACAGTCTGTCTTCTTTACCAGTCATATTCACTCTGTGGTCCACATTGTAAGGCACACTGCTGTTGGGCCAGGTACAGTTAAAAGCAGTTTGCCAGAATTCAATGGTCAAGACATCATTTGGATCCTTGCTAGGGTGCACATCATAAAGAAATTCTTTTAGTCCTGGTATGACACTTCTTGGTATTGCAAATCCAATAGTTCCACCAAAATAGGGGAAGTACTCAGGCTTTGCAATGAGAGCAGAGGTAATCCAGGCTTCACTGGCTATCCATGTCCTGTCAGTTATGTTATGATGAATCATTTCCAGCACAAACGGACTGAGGTCAATGTCACTTGAAAAAAGCACAATGACTTTGGCAGTGGAACTCTTTATTGCCTTAATAGCTTTTTGCATTTTCTCATTGGAGTAGACTTTGGGAATGGTTTCAGAGAAAGCAACACAGAGGTTGGCAGTCTCCATTTTTTCCCTAAAGGATTTTGCTCCATATTTCCCATAATCATCATCAGATGCAATAGCACCTACCCAGACCCAACCAAAGTGTTTCATGAGAGTCACCATGGCCTCAGACTGAAACTTATCGCTGGGCATTGAACGGTGAAAAGATGGAAACTGGAATTTGTCACTAAGAATTGCACAGGAAGAAGCATAGCCCACCTAAAATAAAAAATATTTATAGTTACTAGGAAACAGGAACCAATTCTTAAATGATGCCTTCAGAATATTGAGAGGGAGGAAGCTGACCAGTACTTTCTTTGTCCCTCTGTAGACAATGACTTTCTACTGGTGCTTCTACTTGTTTGATCAGTGATGCTAACTGTTAAGATGACATTCAATATCACTACTTTTCATAAGTGAGACAACAGCAGTTTCAGGAGGGTAACTTAAATTTTCCTTCATCCTCCCAGAAATTGTTGACTCCCTGAGTAAGGATATCCAGTCTCTTCATCAGCTTTAGCATCTCCTGTGCAGAGATGATGGACTTAGTCCAAGTCTCAGTCTTCTCATTAGCATGAATTTGTCTCTTATGTGCTCTACTGGTCTCACCTCTACTCCCTTATTCCTATTCTGCTCTTTCTTCTTTAGTTCCCTGCTGTCAGGACTTCTGAGTATGTATGTCCTAAAACTTGACTTGAGAGAGAAGATAGAATGGACTACTACAAGCAGAAGCCTAAACATTATACTCATACAAGGTTACCAGAAAAGTACTTAGGCAGAAAAATGAAAAGCAAGTCTTCCTCTCCTCCTCAGAAGTTATATTTTGTACTTAGCATTTAGGGAGACCCAGGCATGGAAATCAGGTGAGCATGTATTACTGACATTCTTTCTGTATCTTTGCTGTTGTGTGTCCACCATTTGCTGAGTTACCTCCCCACAAAACATGTTACTCTCTCTCCCATCCAATCTCTTGTACTAAGACTTGACTTCCAGTGTGATGGTCCATAACTCTTTAACTTATTCCTTTATGAAAACTACATTACTTCTCCATTGTCTTTTTTTTCTGTCCTTTTTCCTGTTTAAGAACACTGGCTAATGTTTGTATTCTCCTTTCTAATCACTCAAACAGCAGAATCATGGAAGCTATTGTATAGGAATGAATCCCTTTAAGAAGAAATGATATTAGATTTTGGCAAATTATTTATCATATAAAATCTTGTTACTTGTACCTTTTGAGTCTTTGTTTACCCCACAAGAAGATTAATGATAATTTATATGTTTTGGTTTTTTAATATAAAGGCATTAAACAGATGATTTAAGAATGTTTCCAGATTTACTAAAAAAATGGGAAAATATATCTAGAAGTTCTAGGCTGTGCTTCAGTTCACTGGAAGAGTTTACTGGAAGATAGAGCTCATAGCAGGTGCAGTTTGGATGAGGTACATGAAGCCCATCACTAACATATATTCCAATTAAACTGCCTTTAAATTAAATACTATGTTTGGCTGGGGTTGTGGGTCATTAGTGCAGCATTTATCTACAAAAAGCTAGTTCCTGGGTTTTATCTCCAGTATCACAAGTGAAAAGGAAAGACAGCAATGGAGAGAGAGAAAGAAAGAATGAAAAAGGAAAGAAGGAAGAAATGACGAGAGGAAGAAGAGATGAGTGAAATACTGCCATTAAGTCAGTATCACCAATAATCTTTTCATCATTCATATCAATACATCCTGACCCTTTAATGACACTGCCTTTGAAGTAATTCTAGGTTCCTTTATTTTCCTAATAATTTCAGCTTTGCAATTACTTATTCTTGTATTGGAATATACTACTCTCTTTAGGTTTAAAATAACCTATTAAGTTAGCTAATGTGAAATCCCAATCTCATTCAAGCATGTCAGTGCTATGATTTTGCTCATGACCCACAAGCATCAACAGAGACCCAGAGAAAAATCTGTGCTTTAGTCCAGCCACCACTCAACCACCAAGTATTTGTGGATGACCTTTACTGTGTTCTACACAGTGCATGAAGCACGGTGACTACTGAGATGTTAATATCCTCATCACTGCACCACCCGTTAATCAATGCAAGCATAATGCACTAGATCACAAGCCAGTGTAAATAGGCCATAGTGTGCACTGCTTGAGTTTGGTGGAGCAGAGTAACTGGGAGAACTTGGCCCTGTTTCTTGTTATCTCTGTAGGTTAATTCATCCTCTCTGGACCACACTGTTATTTGCAATAATTTCTACATGCTGTTTGTATTTTTCTCTCCACTTTTTTTCTCCTCTTTCTGTTCTTTCTTTCTTTCTCTCTCTCTCTCTCTCTCTCTCTCTCTCTCTCTCTCTCTCTCTCTCTCTCTCTCTCTCTTTCCTACAGGGTTTCTATATGTAACAGCCCTGACTGTCTTGGAACTCACTTCGTAGACCAGGCTGACATAGAAGCCACAGAGATTCGCCTGCATCCACCTCCAAAGTTCTGTAACTAAAGGCCTGTGCCACCCCCTCCTGACACAGTGTTTGTAAATTTTTCTAAGTACACAGCACACTATTCCAAGTTACCTGAGGCAAGTAATACAACCCAAGAATTCTTGCAGTAGCAACAGACAAGGATGAGCCTCCTGCTCCAATAATTCCTGCTAGATATTTCCCAGTGCTGTTTCTAAAATTGGGCCTGTTTTCTTCCTGACCTGTAAGAAATGCCAAAGCAGTCTCCATTGATTTGGAGACAGAGAAACAGTTGTCGAAGATCTGATAGCCCAGAGTATGGTTGGGCAAAATGTCCTTCCTAGCATTAATCTCCTTGATGGTGTGGATCATGGTTTTCATCCAGCGGAAACCCCGGAAATTAAACCTGGAAAGGAAAAGCATTTGTGAGTCAGTGGCCATTAAGGGGATTAGGAAAGGGGAAACCTTTTAGGGAAGGTGCTTCAGGTAAGTGGTGGATTACAGCATTTGCTGAAGCAGCAGCAGGTACCTCAGTTTTCTGCATGTGTCAAATTTTCACAAATGACAGTATAATAGTAAAAGATTCAAATAGTAGTCACACTCAGTCTTTATAAGTGACTGATTTACATTTTTAACCTATTTGTCTCTTATATGCTACATTATTTTGAAATTTCTGGTTGTTTCTTTTCAAAATTGTTCTTCTAGTCACAATTGTCTTCACCAAATGCACCCAAGTATCCCTGGAACAGGCTTTCTCGCTTCAATGGCGGTCCCTAGGACATGATTCTTCTCTCATTTTTGCCTTGTTTTCCACTGAATATTTATTATGACAATAAAAATAACTTTAATACATCAAATACTTATGGCAGACGTTATTAAAGTCACCATGTAAATTTCTGTATCCTATATTTCAATTGCCCCATACATCTTACTGTTGAGAGAACTTTAACTGAAGTTTTCTTCTTGCTGTTCTCATGTAAAAACATAAATGTGAGCCTCTTATTTTTTTCTGTATCCATTAAAAAAAGACATATTTCCTCTCTAGTCCATTATCATATTGTTTTCAAGGCTTTCTAAGTGAAACAACACCAAAACCTCCTCTTCGTGTCCTCTTTTCCTCCTGAATTCTAACTATACTTTAACAAAAAAATGGTCAAAGCAGTTTTTTAAGTGACTGTTCTCTTGCTATCCTCTGAATCTAGCTGGACTACTTAATTTTATACCATCAGTTTAACAAGTACTTTAAATTCAAGACCTAAATGTAACTATCTTTATTCACAATATGGAATTTTCCTTCCTGTCTGTGTGAGTGCTCATTCTGTTATGTGTGGAGAAGAGATGCCAATGACAAGTCCTCAGTCACTTTCCACCATATTGTCTGAGATAGGGTTCCTCATTGATTCTGGCACTTGACTTGGCTAATCCAGTCTGCCAGGAAGCCCTACTGGTCTTTCTATCTCTGCTTACTGATCACTTGGGTAGCAGATTGTCACCACACCAAACTTTTTTTGTGTGTGTCTAGGACCTCTGAATCAGGTCCCTTTTCTTGTAAAGCAAGATCTTTACCAAATGAGCCATCTCCCCAAATCAGTCTATTTAAGCTTTTAAGTTCCTCTGGTGTTATATAGTATAAATATAGTAATTAAGGACCTGTTTTCATTTTTCTTTCTTTTTTTTTTTTAACAAAAATATGTTGATCTATATAAAGAAAAAAAAAGTAACCAAGCAATATAATTAAAACCAACAGTGATGGAAATAGATGTATGAACAATGAAATTCAAAGAACATGCAGCCCAGAGTATAACAGCTACACCAAGGTTTGCTGGATGACAGAAAGATGAGACTGCTGATAGACAGCTGGTGAGAAGTTACTACAACTGGAGAAAGTTCCTCCAACTAGGAAAACATTTAAGGACTGAAGAGATAAGTATTTATAATCGCACACTGTGGATGGTAACACAATTAAGGAAAAGCGGAAAACAGAAGAGACTAGAACACAAAAAGGCTTTACCTTTCTGTTAGTTTTTGAGTTGACACTGATGATATCATACACTTATTAATATCTTTTAAAGTAAGATAGACTTTCATTTTAAGAGGTAGAAAAATACCATCTGCTTTGAGCCTGGAACTCCACATTTAAAAAAGCCAAAGAATTAATTATTTCTTCCCAAAGGAAAAAGCTATCTGCCTCAAATTGAGTTATTTACAATATTGGAAAAAGTGGAATCATCTTTGATATCCAGAGGAGGATTATAAGCTGTGTGGCAATATTTTCTATTATTAATAAAATGTTGACCAGATAAATGATACAGTAGTGTGGATAGAACAGGCAGTGAAATGGGCAGTAGACATCTTACTATGATGAAAACTGCAGAGAAAGGATGAGGGCCACTTGAAGATTAACAAGAAAAACATCTTAATGTACATAAGTGATTATTGTGGAGACAATAATTCATTGGTTTTTATTAAGTTTCCTACAGTACTATTATATACTAGGTACAGAGTCATAAATTTATTTCCAAAAGAACCTAAAATTGGATGTAAAAAAAAAAAAGAAAATGCTTTGTGATGGCAGTGGAACTGTGGGCTATTGTTTTGTTTTCTTTTAATTTATGGCATTCTTTTCATATATAAACTCCCCACATCTCTCTCTCTGTGTATGTAAGATACATATACTCACAGACATCTATTCTATCCCAATTTTGTTTTTCTCACAAAAGACGGCTATATTTGACTATGAGGAATTCCATTTTTGATATGGTATCTTGCAGGAGACAGCAATAGGGACAGAAGTTTTCCTGCAGGTCAGAATCCTATCACGAACATTTCCTCAGACACAAAGCAGAGTTCCCAGACTGCACACTTGGACTTGAGCTTGTAATAATTAACAGTGAACCTGCAGCACACTGTGCAGCACCTGTGCTTCTCAAACCTCAGTGTGCACACACACCACCAGAGGTCTTCTGAATGTGTGGATTCTCTTCTGCAGGTGTGGTATGAAACCCCTGGTTCTATATGTCTAAGAAGCTTTTAGATACTGCTGCTGGTGGTCAACCAAGAACCCTCTTAGGAATAACTTTCTGAGAACCAACCACAGAAAACCTCTCCCACTATCAACTTTAACAAAGTCAGATAAAGCCAGATTTTAAGAACTTGAACTGGAAACCAGGCTTCATGCTAACCACTCTTTTCAGGCCACCCAGATTAATGTAAAAAAAGAAAAAAAAAGATTTCTCAATCACTTACCCCTCACACATGGCTGATATGGGTACTTCATCAGAGCTATTTGTTGGGATGGTTCTAGAGTGAATAGGAAATAGTCCTCCAATAACCACAGAATGGTTTTCCGCTTCTACATATCCAGTCAAATTGAACTTGCGCAGCAACTTGCATGTCACATTCTCCATGTAATCTTGAGCATGTAATCCAACCCATAAAAATACAGTTAATCCCAGAATTAGGCACATCTTTCTGCTAGCCATTTTAATATGGCGAGTTTGGGGAAAAAGCAAGTGTTGAAGTGACACAGGTTTTAAGGAGGCACCTTGATGGTGTGTTGGAGTGTGTATGAGTCTAAACCAGTGATCAGCCTGCTACTCCTGACTAAATTAATTTCATGTTGTAGACACAGATGTCACAATCAGTTGCAATTTATGGATCTGGACTAGGAGCTGAACAGTCATCTGAGAAGAGACACCTGTATATCCTGTATACTTTGCAGTGATGAGTAACAACAGAAGCATGAGATTCAGTTTGAAAGTTATTTTAAGTTGTAGAAACTTTCCCCTCTTGTTTGGCATTGTCAAGCTTATCAAGTATTACTCCAGCCAACTCTGCAATCTTTTTTACTCAAAGAAAAGTAAAGATAGCATGTTTCTCCAATATATCAAAAGAAGCAACGGCAGGCCAGGCTTTGTCTCCAGGTACAGAAGCAACTGAATGAGAAACTGTAGGAACAGGAACAGAAGACTTCACCTTAAATCTATGTTCTGCTGTTTTTATTAGTATATGGGTAAGATAGTTACAGAGTTTCTGTGCCACATTAACCTCACAATGGCTAACTACCATAGAAAATTCTTGTATATTTCCAGGACCTTTTGCATGCCAGACAGGCACTTCACTATCGAGCCCTATCTCCAGCCATTTCTGTTCCCTTGCTTGCTAGGTCCCAGAGACAAATTTCTTATTTCCAAATTAATTTATCATGATTCCAAGTCTCCTAGTCATCCCTCGTTGCTCGTTCTCAAACATTCCCCTTCCCATCCTTAGAATAAAGTTCATAGAATGTAGTCAGAATAAAATTCAGCACAAGTTTTTGGATCATGGAAAATGTGTGGAACATTTGATAACATGGTTTTGCTTCCAAGAACATTTTAAGAAACTAGTAGATCTAAAACCACACTGATGTATATGTTTTTTCTTATATCATTAAAATTTACAATAAACTAAAAGCACTAAAAAGGGAATTTGGAATCAGCTATAATACAGTCACCTGTTTGTATTTCCGTATTCATTTCCAGTTATAATCAGTGCTCCCACAACACACTAGAGTGCTCTATCTTGTGTAAGTTTTAACTTTTTCACATTTCTCTATATTATCTAATTGAATATGAGAACATGGTTTCTACTTCTCTAATAAATAAATATATACTACTGATAGAAATCCTCTCAATTTAAAAAAAAATTCTTTCACACGCACTCTTCTGACTGTAATTCCCAATGTGCATATGTCTTTCACACAGTATCATTAGAATCACCAGTCACCCTGGCTACACCTCACTGTGATGCACACTGACAACCTCCACTTCATCCTCATTGTAAGATTCCTTAGTTGTTAGTTAAGCATTGTCCATCTCCCACTGACTCCAAAGAAAGGATCTTTTTTTCTAACTCACTGATGAACTAGAAGCCCAAGCTCACTTCCCCACAACTGTCTCTACATACCTAAGTCACTCTGCAGTGACACTCCTGCCTTGAACAAGTGCTATTGGTGTACCAAGTCTCTACAGAGTCTTCATTTTCCAAAGTGTGTGTGCCTCATATTATATCTGTTATTTTTTCAAGGTGTTGCTGACCAGTCTCAGTGAGCAATCTAATTTTCGGGGGCTCTCTCCACACATGCACTTCAGAGTTTGGCTTCATCTAATAAAATGTCTCCCTGGTTAGGGACCACTCCTCAGTGCCAAGAGCAGGAGAATCCCTACTGAGCTTCTGAGCTTAGTCCACAACCTATCCAGAGTGCCTGGTAATCATGCTTCACTCAAGCTTGGCCTCCCTTTCTTCCCGGATAGCAGCTGTTTTAGGATAATTAGTATTTGGTTGCTAAGGATACCTCTTGGCAAATGATGTTTATCACCCACAGAAACTTGTCCTAATCCTCACAGGAAATGTTGTTCCAGAGACCATAAAATTATTAAGACATATTATTTTGAGTTATATTGTTATTTTAAAATCAGTGTTTTATACTTTAAAATCGTATCTTCATGACTTAATTTCTCGAATCATGAATTAGACTCAGGTTAAGGAGTCTTTTGATTTGTGTAACATCATTTGGTGTCCAGTTTGGGACTGTTTGGAAAACTGGTCTATTTCTATCAGGGGAGCAGTGGTTTCATCCTCTAAATGCCATTGAAGCCAAAGGTCAAGAAAACTTGGCACAAGTCCTCCTCTGTAATCTCACTGGGAAGGGTCTTGTGAAATTCACATCTGTGGGAGCTCAATGCCTCATTTCTAAGTACATCACCTCAGGTGACTGTTCTGGTTTACCTTTCATAAATTATCAATCATGCATTCCCATGGCAAATTCAAACTAGGATAGGGACACAAAGGCCTATGTCTTCTTTTAGTTCCATACAAAGAAAGGACATGAATGAAATCTGGGAGCTTAGATTCTAGCTCTAGTTTCTTTACTGGTTGGCTCTCTCTTCCTTTCTTAGGGTCCCAGCCCTCCCTTTATTTTACTCTGAGTGCCTTAAGTTATCTAGCTGAGGGTGCATATTTTCCAACAAACTCAAGGCCATACCAACATGAATGCTGCTGAAGTTAGCAGTAGGAAACTTGTTTTGTTGCCTATCAAGGTGAGATTGTTTCTCTCAAAGTATTTTGAACTTAGCTTTAAGAATCCCTGACTCAGGCAAATGTTGCTATATGGATGTTGATACAAGTAACCATGATGTTTAATTGCACGTGAAAACACAGGGCCTCCTGGGTCTGAGATGTGACTGTATGCTCCTCCACTGTCTCTTGCTGCATTTCATCCTTGCAGATCTCCAAGGACACTGGCAATAGTCAGACTGTCCTCTAGGAATAGGGACAGATTCTGTCCAGACATGTCTTTGCCTGTAAGCAAAGAAAACACCTGAACCCACCATACTCTCCTCAACACAGTCAAAGAATATTCAAAGGTTGTTACAGTTTAGGGAAACTGCATAAACCAGGTATACTACTCCCATTCTCTGTTAGGTATTCTGAGAAGACAGAGCTTGCTTCATATCCACCATGGTGAACTCACAGTAGATCACAGCATTTTGCCAGCCACAGCTTATCAGACATTACATGACCATTACGTTTCCCAGAATAATTGTTCACGTTTTTGATCAGTTTGAATCCCAGTTAATGTTTGAATGACAGGTAATGCTAGTACCATGGCAGTATATGCACGGACACAGTAATCATCACCGTGTTTCCTATGCAGAACTCTCTGAATCAGTAGTGAAATCAACACTACACTTAGTTTCATTTTTCCTGGGTGCTCTTTTTATTTAGGAAGATGTTGAGATCAGATTTCTTCCTGCTCTAAGTCATTCCATGTTGTATATATCAGTGTTCTCTCGACTTTGTTTTGCCCCATGGTACTTCTTATTAGAGGTAGCTTTTCATTTTATTTAGCAGTGGAAAATGGCTGTGTGCGTGGGTTGACATTGCAAGAAAAGAGGGTATGCCATTGGTTTGTTTGGAAATATAGGTAACGTGAATTTACCCATTTGCAATGCACTTCCTTAGGGCAGTGAGTCTTGCATCCTTGGGAGGCAAGGCCTTGAGGGGGAAGAACAGTACACAGGGTGAATATCATACTTGAGACATCACGATGAGGACTTACAGAAAAAGAGATTCTTCCTTTTAAAGGCAAGGAAGGAACTTCATTACAAGGAATTCTTATAGTAAAAGAATGATGACCACCAGAGACAGGGTGTATCTTGGGTAATTTTTGCTAACTTGACACAAACTTTTGGCACCTCGGAGGAGGGAATAACGGTTGAGGAATTTCCTCCATCAGATTGTCTTTGGCCGTATCTTGATGGTTAATTGATATAGGAGAGCCCAGCCCACCATGGAGGATGCTATCCTTATATAAGTGTGTGTGGGATGACTAATGTTGGTAGCTGAGTAATTCAGGGAGAGCATTCCAGTAAGGGGCCTTCCCTATGATCTCTGATTTATTCTGTACCTTTATATTGCTACATTGGCTTATCTCAATGACAACTTGTAACTAGTAAGAGAAATAAACTTTTTTTTTTAATTTGCCCTTTGTCATAGTGTTTGCTACTATAATAACAAACCAAACTAGAACAGGACAACAGGGTATGGTAGACTGAATGAGCCTTTGGCTAAGATTGCAGTGGATCCATCTTTCCTCCTTTTTGCAGATACCCTCAGCCTACTCTTATAGCCCATTTCTGTTTCTTTGTTCCAAATGCCAATACCCAAGCCATTATTTTCCTGTAAATTTAGTATCCACTCAATGTCTGGAAGTCTGGTAGATCATACATATCTTGCTGAGTACAAAAAGTCAAGCTGGTGCCTAACTAGAGCGTTTACTCTTACTGGTACTAGAAGGTACTCTGCACACTAACCAGCAAAAAAGTGTAGACAGCAATACAGTTACAAATACTTCTGTCTACAATGGTGACCTGCCTGCATGATATTCTAGTGCGACAGTGGCACAAACCTTTTGGGAGTAACCAAGCACTCTATGGTGATATTTAGGGTCTATTCCAAGAGGTGGAACTAATCCTGACACTGCTTGGGGGTTCAAGAACCTGACAGTAGAGTGGGAAAGATCAACTGTTCTGCTAAAGGAAAGTAGGTGTAAAATGATTTCTAATAAGACTCTGCTGTACCCATAGAGCAATGTCTGACTCAGAGAACCTTCTTCTGATAGTTCATGGGAAGTCAGACAGTGACCCACAACTGGAAAGTGTCCAGAAAGTTAGAGGCTTTGGAACACTCAATGAGATGTTTCCATAAAATTCCTCCCCATAGGAATATGGAAAGTATGTGGACAATGAGGCACTTAAAGTTTAAAAACCAGTGGGGATGGAAGACAGCAGGGAAATGGTGCCTTGGTCATTTTGGAGGGCGCAGTGGTACCTTCACAAGTGTCTTTATAGAGAGAAGCAGAGAGGGCTGCTTCACAGGAGATAACTCAAATGAGCAGGACTGGGTGGAGGTTTTTGCTCCAGCCACTAAGTTAAGCCAAAAAGTGACTCCTCAAGCTTCTAACAAACAGCTTAGCTAGCACTTTGGCCTTAAATCAGTGGATCCGAGTTATACTTATGGTTTTCAGATCGATAACAGAGGAAGTAGATAGAAAGTAAATAGAAAGTTTTAAAATTTAATTTTATTTGTAATTCACTTTTTTCCACTCCATATTCCATTCCCTGTTCCTCCCCTCCCACCCTCCAACTCCTTCACATCCCACACCTCCTCTCCACTATACCCTGTCTCCACATGGATGCACCCCATCTGACTTCTAAACTCCCTGGGCCTCCAGCCTCTTGAGGATTAGGTGCATCATCTCTGAATGAACATAGATCTGAAAGTCCTCTAATTTATGTGTGTTGGGGGCCTCGTGTCAGCTGGTGTATGATGTCTTTTTGGTGGTCCAGTGTTTGAAAGATCTCAGGAGTCCAGATTAATTATGACTGCTATTCTGCCTATAGGATCACTCTTCTCCTCAGCTTCTTTCAGCCTTCCCAAATTCAACAACAGGGGTCAGCTGCTTATATCCATTGATTGGGTGGAAATATCTGCATCTGACTTTTTCAGCTGCTTGCTGGGTCTTTCAGAGAGCAGTCATAATAGGTCCTATTTATTTATTTATTTATTTATTTATTTATTTATTTATTTATTTATTTTTGAGAGCACTCCATAGCCTCAGTAATAGTGTCAGGCCTTGGGACCTCCCTTTGTTATGGATCCCACTTTGGGCCTGTCACTGGACCTTCTTCTCCTCAGGCTCCTCTCCATTTCCATCCCTATAGTTCTTTCAGAAACAGTTATGGGTCAGAAGTGTTACTGTGGGATGGCAACCCCATTCTTCACTTGGTGTCCTGTCTTCCTGCTGAAGGTGAGCTCTATAAGTTCCCTCTCCCTATTGTTGGGCATTTCATCAAAGGTCCCCCCAACTTGTGAGTCCTGGGAGTCTCTCACCTCTCAGGTCTCTGGTGCACTCTGAGAGGTCTCCCCAACCTCCTATTGCCTGAAGTTGCCTGTTTACATTGTTTCTGCAGGACCTCAGGGCTTTAGTCCTTTTCCCTCACCAAATACCAGATCAGATTCTTCCCACCCTCATCCACTTTCCCACATAAGTCCCTCCCTCCCTCCTTACTCATGATTGCTTTCTTCTCTTGAGGATGTGGAGAACAAGGAACACTCCTCCATTGCTGTTGGGAGTGCAAACTGGTACAACCACTCTGGAAATCAATCTGGAGGTTCTTCAGAAAATTGGAAATAGATCTACTTGAAGGCCCAGCTATACCACTCTTGGGTATATACCAAAAGATGGCCCACCATGCCACAGGGGCACGTGGTCCACTATGCTCATACTGGCCTTATTTGTGATAGCCAGAATCTGGAAACAACCTAGATGTCCCACTACAGAAGAATGGATACAGAAAATGTGGTTCATTTACACAATGGATTACTATTCAGCTATTAAGAATGAGGACATCCTGATTTTTGCAGGCAAATGGATGAAACTAGAAAATATCATCCTGAAAAAGGACTCACTAATAAGTGTATATTAGCCACCCCCCAAAAAAACCATACAGAATACACAAGATATAGTCCACAGAATTCAAAAGGCTCAACAATAGAAAGTTTTTGTTGTTGTTGTTGTTGTTGTTGCAAACAGTAAGGCAGTGATGAATGGCATACAAACTAAAATGCCAATACAGGCCTGAAAAAAAAACCCTGGAATTCTAAAGTAGGAGATAATTATAAACATCTCAAGAAAACAGTTAATGATCAAACTCTCTTTTAGCTTTTTCTTTCCTTTCTGTTTTTTCTCATTTCATTTTATCTTTGAAACAGAGAAACTCCTGTAGATCTGGATGTCCAGGAATTTACTCTATGGCTCAGGCTGGCATTGAATTCTCCCCCCCAACCCGCTCTCTGTCTCTCTCTCTCTCTCCCTCTCTGTTTTTCAAAGACAAGGTTGCAGTGTACAAACCCACAGAGATCCTCCCACTTCTGCCTACTAAGTGTTGGAAACAAAGGTGACTGACCTTTTCCTTAAAACATATGTATAAAAATGATCTGTAGGCTATTGCCACATCAGTAAAGTACATATGGAAATACTTTAAAACTATTTTTAAATGTTTAGCAATCCCAAGGATAAATTAATTTTATAGCAATAAGTAAGAAATGGCAATGAAAGAAGCTAAGTAATGAAACACCTGCACACAGAAAGGCTTGGGTGATGTAAGAATTTAAGTGGAATGACTTCTTTCTAAGTTCTCTGAACACAGTACAAATTAGATTGTCCCTTCAACAGCTTTTCAAGGGCTTTCTTGTGTTTTTCCATGTCTGAAGACGGTTATGTATACACCCCTTGCTTGAATTATTGAAGTGCTTGAGCTATTTCACATATCATACTAGAATCTCTGCTATAGTAATCATTTTGTGTTTGTTTAATGCAGTTTATGTACCAGTCTGAACACTTAGATGTTAAGAATAAAACTAACTAACTAACTAACTAACTAACTAACTAACTAACTAATAAAAAATTACTGGGAAGGAGGTTATGTGCAATAAAATGTTCTGTTGAATAGCATGAACTTAAAAGAATGATAGGTAGTAAGTCCCAAGAACATACACAAAATTTATATGGAGTTAAACATCAATATTCACCTGTGAGTTTAAAGAATACAACCTGATAGTTGGATCTAGTAATGTCATTTTTTAATCTTCATTACATGAGAAAATATGACTCGAAATTGCTGGCAGATATGAATCTAAGGCTCAGAGAGAATTTATCATGTGAGGGTGGACATTCTGGTCAATATTTCCTGTCCAATTTGTCTTTAGAGGTTGTGTTTATTTGCTGTTCAGAGCACACTGTAGGAGAAATAGCTGTCTAGTCTCTGATCCAGATGTGACTTTTAGCATGTGTGTCATGCACAGACACAAACCATTCAATAATATTCCTGATCCCAGTAAGCTCAAATACCATCACCTTTTCATGTTTCAGGTCTGTGGCTGGCTTGTGTGTCAGCAAGAATTTATGTTGAAGAGCAGAGCTTCATTCACCTTAAAAAAGGTATTCCTATACTTTGAAGTCATTTTCAAAGTCATGATTATGTTCCCTCAATTGGTGTGTTAAATGAAACAATGTTATGGCATGACTACCATCAGCCAAATACTCCTCTTTGGAAAGAAATCCAATGCAGGGGAGTTTTGATATAAGAATAGAGCTGACTTGACAATGGAGCATGTTATCGTACTTGTACATTTTCTTTGGTCCAATGCTTACAAATATACATAGGGTTGCTTTTCTTAGTGTTTCTCTAACTGGAAGTTACAGTATCTCTCACCATATTTAAGGATCACTTTATAACTTTTATGTGAGAATTATCTTCCCATTTTGGGTGCATTATTATCATATATTATGAGTTGTTTGTCCTTTGATATCTAGTTTTCATATATTTGATATTTAGATTTCATATATTAAAAGTATTATCCATTTGAGGTGTATATATCAAAGTTTTCTTTGGACTTCATTGATGACATTTATTTTGCTATTCAAATATTTTTAAAAATATTGCATCATCAAATAAATTGATCTTCTGTAAACAAAGGAGACATAAAATAAATTGGAATTAACCTCGTTTGCAAAAAGACATAGTTTCACTTGACTTTAATTGGATAAAGAATATCCATAAATTACAATATTAATAACTATATATAACACATATCCAATTTAAGCTTTATTATAAATATTTTTTAATATTAGACTGGAGTATTTAATAATTAAATATCATTTCATCAAAAAAAAAAAAAGAATAGAGCTGAGGAGATAGCCATAGTAATTCAACCTGTACTCTGTAATTATTTTATTCAACTGTTCTACTCATTTAAACTGTGTGTGAGAAAGATCATCATAAAGACAGTGTGAAACATGGTGTTGTACAACAGATGCACAGTTTCTTTTCTTTTTTTTTAATTAGATGTTTTCTTCATTTACATTTCAAATGCTATCCCCTTTCCTAGTTTCCTCTCCCATAATCCCCTATACTCCCCTCTCCCCCTGCTCCTCAACCCAACCTCTCCCACTTACTAGCCCTGGCAGTGCCCTATACTGGGGTCTAGACCAAAGGCCTCTCCTATCACTAGTGGCTGACTAGGCCATCCTCTGCTTTGTATGCAGTTAGAGGCATGAGTTCTGGGGGTACTGTTTAGTTCATATTGTTGTTTGTCCTATAGGGCTGCAGACCCCTTCAGCTCCTTGGGTACTTTCTCTATCTCCTTCATTGGGGACCCTATGTTCCATACAATAGATGCTGTGAGCATCCACTTCTGTATTTGCCAGCCACTGGCATGGCCTCACAGAAGACAGCTATTTCGGGGTCCTGTCAGCAAAATCTTGTTGGCATCTGCAATAGTGTCTGGGTTTGGTGGTTGTTTGTGGGATGGATCCCCAGGTGGGGCAGTCTCTGGATGGTCCTTCCTTCAGTCTCAGCTCCAAACTTTGTCTCTGTAACTCCTTCCATGGGTATTTTGTTCCCCATTCTAAGAAGGAATGAAGTATCCACACTTTGGTCTTCCTTCTTCTTGATTTTCTTGTGTTTTGCAAATTGTATCTTGGGTATTCTAAGTTTCTGGGTTAATATCCACTTATCAGTGAGTGCATATCATGTGTTTTCTTTTGTGATTGGGTTACTTCACTCAGGATATCCTCCAGATCCATCCATTTGCCTAAGAATTTCATAAATTCATTGTTTTTAATTACTTCACTGTTTAAATGTATCACATTTTCTGTATCCATTCCTCTGTTGAAGGACATCTGGATTCTTTCTAGCTTCTGGCTATTATAAATAAGGTTGTTATGAACATAGTGGAGCATGTGTTCTTATTACAAGTTGGAACATCTTCTGGGTATATGCTCAGAAGTGGTATGAAGCACAGTTTCTTTATCCCTCAAGAAGTTTACATTTTAAATAATAAATATTAAGAAGTTTGGAATATGGTTGCTTTTATATACATAAAATACTACTTCCCTAGAGGTTGATAATCTTTCCTTTAGTATTAATTATCAACATTTATAGAGGGAATTTGAAATACAAAATCTGAGACTACTGTGCATATGAAAAGAAAGTTAATGATTTAATGAGACTGTATGGTATTTGGTGCAGGAGACACAGCTGGCCCATGCATAGCTACTGTCTCTTGAGTTAGCATTGTCTGGTCCTTGTTTTTTTCAAGTCTATGTGTGATGAATATAGGGAAGATAAAAGCAAATAAAAAAAGTTCTCTGAAATTTTGGGAGAATATTTTTCAAAGTAAAAGAGGACTTTTGAAAAAATCTCTCTCCCCCCATATCACAGTATTTTAGGTAACTACTGGTACATAAAAATAGATGGGCTTGCCCCTTTACAGTTAAGTAACTGGCTGCCTCATATATATCCTTTCTGTATCACAGTACATTTTCTATATTTCTCTGTAATCAGGAGAAATTTTGTGGTTCCTCTTTCGATTGAATATTAGTAATATAGTTGTTCAGTTGGGTTTTGTGTATGGAAAGAGTGGCTGGTGTATGTTGTCCTTCATGTCTTGGATCTTGGAACATTTGCTAGTGTTCATGACAGAAGGAAGAATAGATAGACACATAGATACATGTAAATACAGTGATGCTGTGCTCAAGTTGAGTCCTGCACCAATACCAATACTCTGATTAGAGTGTTTTGATTTTTGGGGGGAATTTATCTATCTACCAACTGAAGGTGTTTAAAAGAACTAATGGCAGTTTAGTCACTTGCATGGTGGTATGTGAATGAAGTGTACCATCTAATCTTCTGGCATACGCTACTCTGTTACAGGCTGTAAAAAGAAAGTGGTCTGAAAGGTCCTTTAGGATTGCCCTGACAACAGGTTGGAAAAGCTTCACTAATGGAGAATAAGAATACTCGGTGCCAGTATAAAAATCTCAACTAATATTGCAAACTCTTCCATTGGGAGGATGTTGGGAGTAACAGGCTATTTACAGGCTGTTCATCCATCTCTCCATTGTGCTATGAATTCATGGTTTAAAGTCTATTAAGGCCATTGAGGGACATAGTGAGGACTTTGGAGGGTGGGAATTTGAAGTAATGCAGACTGAAGTAGAAGCTAAGCCAATTTTTTTATGTTTTAATTTGTTTTGTTGTTATGCAGAGAAATGCTCTAGTGGTCTTTTTGGTGGTTTCTGAAATGTGTACTGGCCACCTGAGTTGGAAGCCTGACCAGCCTGGTTCCACATACATGGTATTAATATAAGTACTGCAAACTGGACATTTGTGTAGAGAAATTTGGGCATTTGAAGGAGAAATTATATATCCATATGCCAATAAGTTTTGTAGAATTAGAATAGTATTCTGATATGGAGTACATTTGTCTGTACCTCAACAAGATTAATAAATCATCTACACCTTCAAGTGGCTACTCCCTTTGGGGAGTTTAAGAGATGGCATGTTTTTGGCTAGGACTTGCCCTAAGAGGAAGTTGATCTCAAGCTTCTTGAGGTATCTTGGTAAGCTGTTGGATAACTTATGTGGAGAAGTCTACCACTGATGGCAACTATTCTGATTGCAGTGAAATAGATTCTCATTCCCTGTAACTTTTTTATTTGCCTGATGGCTAAGGATTTTGAACATTAAAAAAATAACTCTATTGGACATTAATATTTATTCTTTTAAATTAATTTAAAATTACTGTTTTATTATTTTTCTGTGTGTGAGTGTATGCAGCTACATGTGTGCAAGTGCCCACATAGGCATACATGCTGTGGTGTACATGTAGAAATAGGAGGACACTCTGTATAAGCAGTTTTCCTCTTCTCCTTTGTGTGGGTTCTGAGGGTTGAACTCAGGTTGCAGGGTTTGTGTGACAAGTACCTTTATTACCCAGCTGTCTTTCTAGCCTACTCTGGCTTCTTTTGTGCATATTCAGTTCATGCTTGCCTTGCTGGTGATGCATGAGTCTTGTTGCACCCTACACATACAAGCAAATGTGAGTTAGCAAGAGTTCTCAGAGTAAGTAAGAAACCAAGGAGAAGATAAAACCTTATCTGTAAACAAACCCAACTTTTAGTGGCTTTTGTTTCTCTCTCTCTCTCTCTCTCTCTCTCTCTCTCTCTCTCTCTTTCTCTCTTTTGGGTCTTGTTTTTAATAGGCCTGAGATTTAAAATAAGAAGGATTAGAGGGCTAGAGAGATGGCTCAGCAGCTAAGAGCAGTGACTGTTCTTCCAGAGGTCCTGAGTTCAATTCCCAGCAACATATGTTGGCTTACAACCATATGTAATGTATGCCCTCTTGTGGTGTGTCTGAAGACAGCAACAGTATACTTGCAAAATTAATATAAATAATTCTTAAAAAAAAAAAAAAAAGAAATACAGGAGAATACAGGTAAAGAGCTAGAAGCCCTTAAAGAGGAAACCACAAAAATCCCTTAAAGAATTAGAGGAAAACACAACCAAACAGGTGAAGGAATTGAACAAAACCATGCAGGATCTAAAAATGGAAAGAGAAACAATGAAGAAATCACAATGGGAGACAAGCTGACTCCCACAGAAGTGGATGCTCACAGTCATCCATAAGAGGGAGCACGGGGCCCACATTGGAGAAGCTAGAGATAGAACCCCAGGAGCTGAAGGGGTCTGCAACCCTAAAAGAGGAACAACAATATGAACTAATCAGAACCCTCAGAACTCGTGTCTCTAGCTCCATATGTAGCAGAAGATGGCCTAGTCAGCCATCATTGGGACGAGAGGCCCCTTGGTACTGCAATCTTTATATGCCCCAATACAGGGGAACGCCAGGGCCAAGAAGTGGGAGTAGGTGGGCAGGGGAGCAGGGAGGGGGAGGGGGAGGGGACTTTTGGGATAGCAATTGAAATGTAAATTAAGAAAATATCTAAAAAAAAAAAACCACAAGTTCACATAAAAAAATAAAAGAAACCTAGGAAAGTGATCAGGAATCATAGATGCAAGCATCACCAACACAATACAAGAAAATAGAAAAGAGAATCTCAGGTGCAGAAGATACCATAGAAAACATTGACACAACAATCAAAGAAAATGCAAAATGCAAAAAGCTTCTAACCCAAAACATCCAAGAAATCCAGGACATAATGAGAAGACAAAAACCTAAGAATAATAGGTACAGAAGAGAGTAAGGATTCCTAAATTAAAGGACCAGTAACTATCTTCAACAAAATTCTGAAAGAAAACTTCCCTAAAGAAAGAGATGCCCACGAACATAACAAGAAGCCTACAGAACTCCAAATAGACTAGACCAGAAAAGAAATTCCTCCCATCACATAAAAACCAAAATAACAAATGCACAAAACAAAGAAAGAATATTAAAAGCAGTAAGAGAAAAAGGTCAAGTAACATATCAAGGCAGACCTATCAAAATTACACCAGACTTCTTCTCATCAGAGACTATGAAAGCCAGAAGATCCTGGGCAGATCTCATACAGACCCCAAGAAAATACAAATGCCAGTCCAGGCTACTATTCCCAGCAAAACTCTCAATTACCATAGATGGAAAAACCAAGATATTCCATGGCAATACCAAATTTACACAATATCTTTCCATAAATCGAGCACTACAAAGGATACTAGATGGAAAATGCCAACACAAGGAGGGAAACTACACCCTAGAAAAAGTAAGAAAGCAATCTTCTTTAAACAAACCCAAAAGAAGATAGCCACACAAACATGAAAATAACATCAAAAATAACAGAAAACAACAATCACTAATCCTTAGTGTCTCTTAACATCAATTGACTCAATTCCCAATTAAAAATACATTAAGAAACAGAGGGGATATGTAAACAGGATTCAGCATTTTGCTTAATACAGCAGATGCACCTCAGTGTCAAAGACAGACACTACTTCAGAATAAAGGCCTGGAAAACAATTTTTCCAGGCAAATGGTCCCATGAAACAAGCCAGAGTAGCCATTCTAATATAAAATAAAATAAAATAAAATAAACTTTTTACCAAAAATTATCAAGAAGGATAAGGAAGGACACTTCACACTCATCAAAGAAAAAATCTACCAGGAAGAATTTTTAATTCTGAACATCTATGCTCCAAATGCAAGGGCACCCACATTCTTTTTTTTTTTTTTTCCTTTAAAAATATTTATTTATTTATTTATTTATTTATTTATTTATTTATTATTTTTTTCTCTTTATTAGATATTTTCTTCATTTACATTTCACATGCCATCCAGAAATTTTCCCTTACCCTCCCGCGTCCCCGCCCTGCTCCCCTACCCACCCCCTCCCACGTAATGGCCCCGGCATTCCCCTGTTCTGGGGCATATAGAGTCTGTATGACCAAGGGGCCTCTCCTCCCAATGATGGCCAACCAGGCCAT
>LR753346.1:1110253-1184187 GCA_902729485.2 Mus minutoides | reverse complement strand
GGGCACCCACATTCTTAAAAGAAACTTGACTAAAGCTCACAGCACACATTGCACCGCACACAATAACAGTGGGAGACTTCACCACCCTACGCTCATCAATGGGCAGATCGTGGAAACACAAACTAAACAGAGATATATTGAAACTAACAGAAGTTATGGACTAAATGAAGAGAGAGAGAGAGAGAGAGAGAGAGAGAGAGAGAGAGAGAGAGAGAGAGAGAGAACATTTCAACCTTAAACAAAAGAATATACCTTCTTCTCAGTACCTCATGGTATCTTCTCCAAAACTGACAATATATCAGTCAAAAAACAGGCCTCAGCAGATACAAGAAGATTGAAATAATCCCATGCATCCTATCAAACCACCAAGGACTAAGGCTGGTCTTGAATATCAAGAAAAATAGCAGAAAGCCCACATTCACATGCAAGCTGATCAAAGATATCTTGGTCAAAGAAGAAATAAAGAAAGAAATTAAAGACATTTTAGAATTAGTGAAAATCAAGGCACAACATACCCAAACTTATGGGAAACAATGAAAGCAGAGCTAAGAGGAAAACTCAGCTCTGAGTGCCTCCAAAATGAGATTAGAGAGAGCTTACATCAGGAGCTTGATAGCCCACCTGAAAGCACTAGAACAAAAAGAAGCAAATACACACAACAGGAGTAGATGGCAAGAAATAATCAAATTCAGGGCTGAAATTAACCAAGTAGAAACAAAAAGAACTATATAAATAAGCAACCAAACCAGGAGCTGGTTTTGTTTTGTTTTGTTTTTTGAGAAAATCAACAAGATAGATAAACCCTTAGCCAGACTAATCAAAGGGCAGAGAAATAGTATTCAAATTAACAAAATAGAAATGAAAAGGCAGATATAACAACAGAAACTTAGGAAATTAAAAAAAAGTCAGATATTACTGATAAAATTTTTACTCACCAAAACAGGAAAACCTTGATGAAATGGACAATTTTCTAGACAGATACCTAAGTTAAATCAGGATCAGATAAACCATCTAAACAGTCCCATAACCCCTAAAGAAATAGAAGCAGTCATTAAAAGTATTCCCAGGACCAGATGTGTTTAGTGCAGAATTCTATCTTACCTTCAAAGAAGATGTAATACCAATACTCTTCTAACTATTCCACAAAATAGAAACAGAAGAAAAACTATCCAATTCCTTCTATGAAGTCACAGTTACACTGCATATTCTCCCTTTGAGATGGAATGGTTTCTGCCTATTCATAAACTTTTCCCAATATCCTTTCATAGAGGACTTAATAAGAGAATATTTAAAAATTCTTTTATCATGTTTAATGTTCCCAATAGATTTTTAAAAAACTGGTTGAGTGCACATTACTTTTAGCTTCAGAAGATATCATGTACTATGTCCAATTTTCTGAGGAATCGCCAGACTGATTTCCAGAGTGGTTGAACAAGCTTGCAATCCCACCAACAATGGAGTAGTGTTCCTCTCTCTCCACATCCATGTCAACATCTGCAGTCACCTGAATTTTTGATATTAGCCATTCTGACTGGTGTAAGGTGGAATCTCAAGGTTGTTTTGATTTGTATTTCCCTGATGATTAAGGATATTGAACATTTTTTCAGGTGCTTCTCAGCCAGTCCGTATTCCTCAGTTGAGAATTTTTTGTTTAGCTCTGTGCCCCATTTTTTAATGGGGTTATTTGATTTTCTAGTGTCCACCTTGAGTTCTTTATATATATTGGACATTAGTCCCCTATCTGATTTAGGTTTGGTAAAGATCCTTTCCCAATCTGTTGGTGGCCTTTTTGTCTTATTGACAGTATCTTTTGCCTTACAGAAGCTTTGCAACATTATGAGGTCCCATTTGTCAATTCTTGCTCTTACAGCACAAGCCATTGCTGTTCTATTCAGGAATTTTTCCCAGTGCGCATATCTTCGAGGGTTTTCCCCACTTTCTCCTCTATAAGTTTCAGTGTCTCTGGTTTTATGTGAAGTTCCTTAAACCACTTAGACTTGACCTTCATACAAGGAGATAAGAATGGATCAATTCTCATTCTTCTACATGATAACCACCAGTTGTGCCTGCACCATTTGTTGAAAATGCTATCTTTTTTTTTACTGGATGGTTTTAGCTCCCTTGTCAAAAATCAGGTGACCATAGGTGTGTGGATTCATTTCTGGCTTTTCAATCCTATTCCATTGGTCTACCTGTTTGTGGCTGTACCAGTACCATGCAGTTTTTATTACAATTGCTCTGTAGTACAGCTTGAGGTCAGGCATGGTGATTCCACCAGAGGTTCTTTTATTGTTGAGAAGAGTTTTTGCTAGCTTAGGTTTTTTTTTTATTATTATTCCAGATGAAATAGGCATATGGATGTATCTGGAGGGTATCATACTGAGTGAGGTAACTCAATCACAAAAGAACTCACATAACATGTACTCACTGATAATTGGATATTAGCCCAGAAACCTAGATTACCCAAGATACAATTTGCTAAACACATGAAACTCAAGAAGAATGAAGATCAAAGGGTGGACGCTTCGCCCCTTCCTAGAATTAGGAACAAAGCACACATTGAAGGAGTTACAGAGATCAAGTGTGGAGCTGAAACAAAAGGATGGACCAACCAGTGACTGCTGCAGCCTGGGATCCATCCCAAAATCAGCCACCAGGCACAGACACTATTGCATACGCCAGCAAGATATTGCTGAAAGGGCCCTGATGTAGCTGTCTGGTGTGAGGCTATACCAGTGCCTAGCAAACACAGAGGTGGATGCTCACAGTCAGCTATTAGATGGAACACAGGGTTCCCAAGGGAGGAGCTAGAGAAAATACCCAAAGAGCTGAAGGGGTCTCGACCCCTATAGGTGGAAGAACAATATGAACCAACTAGTACCCCCAGAGCTCATGTCTCTAGCTGCATATGTAGCAGAAGATGGCCTAATTGGCCATCACTGGGAAGAGAGGCCCCTTGGTCATACAAACATTATATGCCCCAGTACAGGGGAAAGCCAGGGCCAAGATGTGGGAGTGGGTGGATAGGGGAGCAGGGCGGGGGATGAGGGAGGGTTTAGGGGACTTTCGGGATAACATTTGAAATGTAATGAAGAAAATATCTAATAAAAATTGAAAAAAAATATCATGTATATTTAAGAGGCATTTAACTATTACAAATAATTTTGATAACTCTAAAAAAAAAGTGTAATTAGCCACGTTGACCCTGGAAGTTAGCATTCCATACCACTCCCCAAAGACCCGTCTCATAGTTTTTGTTTTGTGGTTTGTATGTTTCGTCTGATTTTTTTTCCAGAATCCTTTCCTTGACAGGGCTACTGATGAAGGCTTTTCCTCAGTACCACTCAGTAAGAAGAATTCACACTGTTGTAACAGCAATAAAAAACTCAGAAAATGTCTAGAAATAATGCATGACAGGGATTGCAGCCCAGTATCCAGCAACATTGGCCACTAAAGTAAAAACAGAAGAGCTACTAAAAAAGTATTCTACAAGTTAAAAATAATATTTAGCACAGGTGTAAAAACTGTAAATTCATAAGATATATAATAAATTAGACGGGGGCCTGGAGAGATCGCTCAGAGGTTAAGAGCACTGGTTGCTCTCCTACACTTCCTGAGTTCAATTCCCAGCAACCACATGGTGGCTCATCACCATTTATAATGAGAGCCCTTTCTAGCTGCCAGGCATACATGCAAGTAGAATGCTGTATAAAAAATTAGAAAAGAATCTTAAAAAAAGATGTAGGCAGAGAAAGTGAAGAAATAGAGAAATAAGGTTAGATGAAGTAAAGGAAAACACTAAAAAAGATATAGGAGTAAAAGGGAAATAAGTGATTTTTAAAAAATCAATGAAATGAGTAAAGTAAATAACAACAAAACCCAATAATAAAACAAATTCAAAACCAAGAGTAAATAAATGTATGATTGAGCCTAAAAATAAAAAATATCTAAAGTGAGAGTATTTACAAGGCATTTGGGTAAAGAGAAAATATTAAAGGTAGAAAGGATGTGGCAGAAGCAGAAACAATGAGATAAATCACCATCCAGCCAACCTACTAAGCAAAGAGAAATGAAAAGAAAAACAAACAAAGCAGATATACACAAATGGACACCAAGGAAATGAGAAAAGAAACTATCCCAATAATGAAAAAAAAATGTAGACAATTTAATACACTTTGAAGGAGAAAAACAAATAGAAACACAGCAAATTTAAATAATATAATAAAGTAACAAAAGTGATGAAATCATAAAGTACAGTAAAGTATAGTAAAAAGGAAAGAAGAAAATCAAGAGAGAGTGGGAGAGAGACACGGGGAGGAATATAGAGAATGAGGGAGAGTAAGAGAGAGAGAGAGAGAGAGAGAGAGAGAGAGAGAGTTTTCATGTAGTTTCTCCTATAGAATTCCAGCCTTATGCACAAGGCAAAACCGTTCCTTCAATATGTAGACTTTTTATTTTCTTTTCCTACAGCTTACATTGTTGTGGTCAATACTGGACAGTGGATGTCATGTAATTTAAGTGTTTTTTTTTTTTTTTTTTAACCTCACTATCATCATTCCTTGTATGCTTACAGGTGCCTCTGCTGTTTACACTCAGTTTTACTGCATTTCTGCCCCTCTCCCCATATATCAAATGGTGGGCTTGCCTTGGTTTTCTTTATACTATTTTTTTCTCTTTATTAGATATTTTCTTCATTTACATTTCAAGTGTTATCCAGAAATTTCGCCATACCCTCCCCCATCCCTGCCCTGCTCCCCTACCCACCCCTCCCACATAATGGCCCTGGCGTTCTCCTGTACTGGCGGCATATAAAGTCTGCATGACCAAGGGGCCTCTCCTCCCAATGATGGCCAACTAGGCCATCTTCTTCCATATATGCAGCTAGAGACATGAGCACAGAGGGAACTAGTTAGTTCATGTTATTCTTCCACCTATAGGGTTGAAGACCCCTTCAGCTCCTTGGGTACTTTCTCTAGCTCCTTCCTTGGGAGTCCTGTGTTCCNCCACATATCAGTGAGTACATGTTATGTGAGTTCTTTTGTGATTGGGTTACCTCACTCAGGATGACACCCTCCAGATCCATCCATTTGCCTAGGAATTTCATATATTCATTGTTTCTAATAGCTGAGTAGTACTCCATTGTGTAAATGTACCAAATTTTTTGTATCCATTCCTCTGTTGAGGGACATCTGGGTTCTTTCCTGCTTCTGGCTATTATGAATAAGGCTGCTATGAACATAGTGGAACATGTGTCCTTATTACCAGATGGAACCTCTTCTGGATATATGCCCAGTAGAGGTATTGCAGGATCTTCCGGTAGTACTATGTCCAATTTTCTGAGGAACCGCCAGACTGATTTCCAGAGTGGTTGAAAAAGCTTGCATTCCCACCAACAGTGGAGGAGTGTTCCCCTTTCTCCACATCCATGCCAGCATCTGCTGTCACCTGATTTTTTGATCTTAGCCATTCTTACTGGTGTGAGGTGGAATCTCAGGGTTGTTTTGATTTGCATTTCCCTGATGATTAAGAATGTTGAACATTTTTTCAGGTGCTTCTCAGCCATTCGATATTCCTCAGTTGAGAATTCTTTGTTTAACTCTGTGACCCACTTTTTAATGGGGATATTTGATTTTCTGGTGTCCACCTTCTTGAGTTCTTTATATATATTGGATATCAGTCCCCTATCAGTTTTAGCATTAGTAAAGATCCTTTCCCAATCTGTTGGTGGGCCTTTTGTCTTGTTGACAGTATCTTTTGCCTTACAGAAGCTTTGCAACTTTATGAGGTCCCATTTGTCAATTCTTGATCTTACAGCACAAGCCATTGCTGTTCTATTCAGGAATTTTTCCCCAGTTCCCATATCTTCGAGGCTTTTCCCCACTTTCTCCTCTATAAGTTTCAGTGTCTCTGGTTTTATGTGGAGATCCTTCAACCACTTAGACTTGACTTTAGTACAAGGAGATAAGAATGGATCAATTCCCAGTCTTCTACATGATAACCGCCAGTTGTGCCAGCACCATTTGTTGAAAATGCTGTCTTTTTTCCACTGGATAGTTTTAGCTCCCTTGTCAAAGATCAGGTGACCATAGGTGTGTGGATTCATTTCTGGGTCTTCGATCCTATTCCATTGATCTACCTGTCTGTTGCNGTTTCTCTCCATTTAGTTTGATGTTGGCCACTGGTTTGCTGTAGATTGCTTTTATCATGTTTAGGTAAGGGCCTTGAATTCCTGATCTTTCCAAGACTTTTATCATGAATGGGTGTTGGATTTTGTCAAATGCTTTCTCAGCATCTAAGGAGATGATCATGTGGTTTTTATCTTTGAGTTTGTTTATATAGTGTATTACATTGATGGATTTCCGTATATTAAACCATCCCTGCATTCCTGGGATGAAGCCCACTTGGTCATGATGGATGATCATTTTGATGTGTTCTTGGATTCGGTTGGCGAGAATTTTGTTGAGTATTTTTGCATCGATATTCATAAGGGAAATTGGTCTGAAGTTCTCTATCTTTGTTGTGTCTTTATGTGGTTTAGGTATCAGAGTAATTCTGGCTTCATAGAATGAATTGGGTAGTGTGCCTTCAGATTCTATTTTGTTGAATAGTTTGAGAAGAACTGGAACTAGGTCTTCTTTGAAGGTCTGATAGAACTCTGCACTAATCCCATCTGGTCCTGGGCTTTTTTTGGTTGGGAGACTATTAATGACTGCTTCTATTTCTTTAGGAGATATAGGGCTGTTTAAGTCATTAATCTGATCCTGGTTTAACTTTGGAACTTGGTATCTGTCTGGAAAGTTATCCATTTCCTCTAGATTTTCCAATTTTTTAGAATATATCCTTTTGTAGAAGGATCTGATGGTGTTTTGAATTTCCTCAGGATCTGTTGTTATGTCTCCCTTTTCATTTCTTATTTTGTTAATTCGGATGCTATCCCTGTGCCCTCTAGTGAGTCTGGCCAAGGGTTTGTCTATCTTGTTGACTTTTTCAAAGAACTGGTTCCTGCTTTGATTGATTCTTTGGATAGTTCTTTTTGTTTCCACATGGTTGATTTCACCCCTGAGTTTGATTATTTCCTGCCATCTACTCCTCTTAGGTGAATTTGCTTCCATTTGTTCTAGAGCTTGCAGATGTGTTGCCAAGCTACTAGTGTATGCTCTCTCCATTTTTTTTTTTTTTTGTAGGAACTCAGAGCTATGAGTTTACCTCTCAGGAATGCTTTCATTGTGTCCCATAAGTTTGGGTATGTTGTGGCTTCATTTTCATTAAATTCTAGAAAGTCTTTAATTTCTTTCTTTATTTCTTCCTTGACCAAGGTATCATTGAGTAGAATGTTATTCAGTTTCCAAGTGAATGATGGTGTTCTGCTTCTTATGTTGTTATTGAAGAACAGCCTTAGTCCATGGTGATCTGATAGGGTGCATGGGACAATTTCAATATTTTTGAATCTGTTGAGATCTATTTTGTGGCCAATTATGTGGTCAATTTTGGAGAAGGTGCCATGAGGTGCTGAGAAAAGTGTATATCCTTTTGTTTTAGGATGAAATATTCTGTAGATATCTGTTAAGTCCATTTGTTTCATAGCCTCTGTTAGTTTGACTGAGTCTCTGTTTAGTTTCTGTTTCCAGGATCTGTCCATTGATGAGAGTGGGGTGTTGAAGTCTCCCACTATTATTGTGTGAGATGCAATGTGTGTTTTGAGCTTTACTAACGTTTCTTTAATGAAAGTGGCTGCCCTTGCATTTGGAGCATAGATATTCAGGATTGAGAGTTCCTCTTGGAAGATTTTGCCTTTGTTGAGTATGAAGTGCCCCTCTTTGTCTTTTTTTGATAGTTTTGGGTTGAAAGCCTGTTTTATTCGATATTAGAATGGCTACCCCAGCTTTTTTTCTCTGGACCGTTTGCTTGGAAAATTGTTTTCCAACCTTTCACTCTGAGGTAATGTCTGTCTTTTTTCCTGAGGTGTGTTTCTTGTAAGCAGCAAAACGTTGGGTCCTGTTTGTGCAGCCAGACTGATAGTATATGTCTTTTTATCGGGGAATTGAGTCCATTGATATTAAGAGATATTAAGGAACAGTAATTGTTGTTTCCTGTCATTTTTGTTTTTAGAGTTTGGATTCTGTTCTTGTGGCTGTCTTCTTTTAGGTTTGTTGAAGGATTACTTTCTTGCTTTTTCTAGGGCATAGTTTCCGTCCTTGTATTGGTGTTTTTCTGTTGTTATCCTTTGAAGGGCTGTATTCGTGGAAAGATATTGTGTGAATTTGAATTTGTCATGGAATACTTTTGTATCTCCATCTATGGTAAATGAGAGTTTTGCTGGGTACAGTAGCCTGGGCTGGCATTTGTGTTCTCTTAGTGTCTGTATAATCTCTGTCCATGATCTTCTGGCTTTCATAGTCTCTGATGAGAAGTCTGGAGTAATTTTAATAGACCTGCCCTTATATGTTACTTGACCTTTTTCCCTTGCTGCCTCTGATATTCTCTCTTTATTTAGTGCATTTGTTGTTCTGATTATTATGTGTCAGGAGGAATTTCTTTTCTGGTCTAGCCTATTTGGAGTTCTGTAGGCTTCTTGTATGTTTGTGGGCATCTCATTCTTTACGTATGGAAAGTTTTCTACTATTATTTTGTTGAAGATATTTGCTGGTCCTTTAGTTTGATAGTCTTCCTTCTCATCTACTCCTATTATCCTTAAGTTTGGTCTTCTCATTGTGTCCTGGATTTCCTGGATATTTTGTGTTAGGATCTTTTTGCATTTAGCATTTTCTTTGATTGTCCTGTCTATGCTCCCTATAGAATCTTCTGTGCCTGAGATTCTCTCTTCTATCTCTTGTATTCTGTTGCTGATGCTCATATCTATGGTTCCTGATTTTTTCCCTATGGTTTCTATCTCCAGGGTTATCTCCTTTTGGTTTTTCTTAATTGTTTCTAATTCCATTTTTAGGTCCTGGATGGCTTTGTTCAATTCCATCACCTGTTTGGTATTCTTTTCCTGTAACTCTATAAGTTTTCCTCTTTAAATGCTTCTAGTTGTTTATCTGTGTTTTCCTGCATTTCCTTCTTATAGTCCTCCATCATCATCATGACGAGTGACTTTATATCCATGTCCTGTTTTTCTGGTGTGCTGTTGTATCTAGGACTTGATGTGGTGGGTGAGTTTGGATCTGGTGATGCCAAGTACCCTTGGATTCTCTTGCTTCTGTTCTTATGCTTACCTCTTGCCATCTCTGCCCAAGGAGACCTGGCATTGGTGCAGACCAGAAGGGAGAGTCTGTCCTGCTCTGGGCCTTTATCTCTCTCCTGGCTGGTGTCTCAGGTTGCAAGGGATTGGGCCGGAACAGATGCTGCATTCAGCTGCTTACCTGTGGTCCCAAGATAGCCTGGGGAGTCCCAAAGGGGCCTCGGGGAGAGTGCGCAGAGCCTGTGCCCGAGCCCTGGGCTGGTGCGGGGTGCCCACTTAACTATTTTTATAGGTTTTTTTTTTCTCTCTCCTTCATAAACAAATAATTTAAAACCTGCTGGAGATAAACTTCATTTTCTTCTATATATATTTTTCTATCAGAGAAGTGTCTTGTGCATTAATCTGCAAAAATGCAATAGTAACATTTACTCCCCGGAGTTACATATTTAAAATATGATACAGATGAGCTATATTAATTCACAACAAGAAAATGAACTAGAAATGACAAATTATGCTAGCACTGGGCAGCTAAGGATAAACCCATGGCATTAGTGGTGCTCACAGTAAGTTTTCAACTTTAATTTAATGTTAATTTTAAATTTTTTATTGGTTACTTTATTTGTGTACATTTCAAATCTTATCCCCATTCCTGGTTTCCCCTCTACAAACTCTCTATCATCCCTGCTTCTATGAGGTTGCACCACAACCACCCTCCTTGTCCTGGCTTACAGCCTTAGCATTCCCCAGCACTAGGAAATTAAGTATCCACAGGACCAAGGGCCTTCCCTCCCATTGATGCCAGATAAGGCAATGATCTGCTATATATGCAGTTGGAGGGATGGGAGTCTTTAGGTCTTTGAACCTCGGAAGTAGAGAGGAGGGGGTGGGAATAGTGGGTGGGATTATAAGTGGGAAGAGATGGGGAGAAGTATAGAAAATCAGGAAATAGATCAGAGGAGTTTTGCAGTGGGGGACAGGGAACTGGGGGTAGTTAGTAGACTGTCCCAAATGCCAGGAAAGCATGAGGCTCCCAGGACTTAACAGGGAGAACTTTAGCTGAAATATGTGACAAAGTGGAGATAAAAACCTGTAGAGAACATATCCAGAGGTAGGGCATGGCCCCTGGATGAGGGATGGGGCCACCCACCCATCTCACAAATATTAAGCTAGAATTGATCCTGTCTACAGGAATTGCAGAGAGTAGAGCAGAGACTGAAGGAAAGGCCATACAGAGACTGCCATACCTAGGGATACATCCCATCTGCAGAGACCAAACCCAGACAACATTGCTGATGCCAAGAAGCACTTGCCAAAAGGAGCCTCACATATTTGTGCCCTAAGAGTCTCTGTCAGAGCCTGACCAGTTCAGATTGGATGTTTGCAGCCAACCATTAACAGAGCACAGAGGCTCCAATGGAGGAGTTTGGGTGAGGACTGAAGAGGCTTAAGGGATTTGCAACCCCATAGGAAGAAGAACAATATCAACCAACCAGAAGCCCTAGATTTTCTAGGGACTAAAGCAGTATGCAGTTTTTAAAAAAAAGTCAAAGAGAACATTTTTCAAGAACTCAATGTTTCACAAATACTTGATAGTATCAAATAGTTAATATGTTCTCTCTATAGACAAAGGCTTGATAGTATCAAATAGTTAATATGTTCTCTCTATAGACAATCATTGGTAAAAAATTGTCACATATGAAGCAAGTTTAGTAAGAGATAACAAATACAATCTATATAAAGATGATTACACTAATGTATTATACTAAGATACATGAATCTATTCCTAGTAATGAAATTCACTGTCTGTATTTGCTCTACTGAGAATAATTTCAAACTTTCCTCTGGACTCTGCTTGATGCAATATATACACATAAGTGTGTGTGTGTGTGTGTGTGTGTGTGTAGTTGCCTATGGGTTAGAAAGATTTAAGAGGCTAATTGAGTGAACAAAAAGATAAACAACATTATGATAAAGTTTAAAAATTTTTAATATTTTACACTTAATCAAATAGAGAAACAGCACACCCTTTAGTTCATAAACTCTTTATTTTCATTGCTAGCAGAATGAAAATGTCTCCATGTCATTTTTGAATATCAACTTCCTCTGATTATTTGTTTCCCTTCATTCCCTCTAGGGAATCCAAGTTCCAAGACATTTTAGATTGGATTGTCACTATGGGAAGAACCTCTGCTGTCTTTGATCTACCTGAGCAGGGGTGGTGAGTGGATGAAGTTCAAAGTGAATGTATATTGATATAAGAACAGCTGTGTCCAAAGACCCAAATGCCTCAGAGCCATGGAATAGGCAAAGCTTCACCTCAGGGGAATCTGTATGTTTCTAAAAACCACTTCATCTTTCAGGCTCACACAGGGATCTGTAGAAGGGTCTTAGGCTGTGCTCAAGAGTGTGGAAAGGCTTTGCTTATATTGGGAAGTAAGCTGTGTGAGTCACAGAGCTTCTAGCTGCAGGCAGCCTTCCTTGTTGCATTTTCAGTACAGATAGTGAGAGAACACTGAAACAGAGAAAGGAGGAAATAACCATATTTGAAGTGCAATATGGCAAAATAAGTAGCAGAAGCAGTAAAGAAGTGTAATGGTACAAACAAAGTTCTAGGCTTTCCTTTGAATGGTTGTGTCAAAAAAAATCTCTAGCAAATATGGAATTCTCACAGCAGGAGCAAGTGAGTTTCCCAGAAAAAAATTCTATTCCTCTGCCCACCTACCCACCCATTCCTGCCTCCCTGCCCTCCGTTCCTCTACACTGGGGAAATCTTTCAGACACATAGGACCAAGGACCTCTCTTCCCACCGATGCCCAACAAAGTCATTCTCTGCTACACATGAGCCTGGAGCCATGTGTACTCATTGGTTGGTGGTTTAATCCTCAGAGTTGTTTTGATTTCCATTTTGCTGATGACTAAAGATATTGAACATTTCTTTAGGTGCTTCCTGGTCATCCGAGATTCCTCAGTTGAAAATTCTTTGATGTGTTCTGGCATTAATTTTGTGAGAATTTTATTGAGTATTTTTGCATCGATATTCATAAGTGCAATCGGTCTGGAGTCCTCTTTCTTTGTTGGGTCTTTGTGTAGTTTATGTATAAGTGTAAATGTGGCTTCATAGAAAGAATTGGATAGTATTCCTCCTGTTTGTATTTTGTGGAATAGTTTGAAGAATACTGATATTAGGTCTTCTTTGAAGGGAGAGTAAGGAGACAGAGAATAGGCACATAGAAAACGGCAGCATCCTCAGTGCCAGGAGGGGCCAGAATGAATTCCTTCATGTTCTCCTGACTTAGATTCCTGTGCACTCCTGACCTGAAATCCCTCAGTGATGGAGTGTTACCTGGGAGCTGTTAGGTAAAATAAAGCCTGCCCATTCAAAGTTGCTTCTGGTCATTAATTTTTAACCACAACTGAGAAGCAAACTAGCAAACAAGTAAATGACAGGAATGATTGAGAGTTGTAGAAGTGGAGTTGGGTTGTATGAAATGGTTGTGAGTATAAAAAGGCAACAGTTGAAAACAGGAAGTAGTTGGAAGGGTGTTCTGGATAGCCCTGGGGCTAATTGTATTTGATGGTAATTCTGTTCTCCTGTGAGGGGCTGCAAACCAGGAATGAATCAGCACTCAGGTGATTTCCTGTAAACCTTCTTCCCACTTTAATTTATAAATGAAGTCTAGAGCCAGTGATTGGTCAGAGAAAGAGTGGGAGGTGGAGCTGAAGGTTTTGGGAAAGAAAGTGAGAGAGGACAACTGAGGAGAAGGAAGAAGGAAAGTGGAGCAGAAGCACCTGGCCTGAAGAAAGCACAAGCGAAAAGGGGTCTATTATATGGGAAACATGGTAGTGTAGTGGTAGATCTGCCCAATCTAAGTGCACAGCATGTATTCATAGTAATTGAGTTGTGTTTTCATTGCCCAGGTTTATTTGGGCTGGAGATTTACTGCAATAGGAGAGTGTTTATCATATGGCTGTGTCAGCAGATGTTTTCATTGATGATGAAGAGCCATTGGGAGGTGAGAAGCAGAGAAGAGATGAGACTAGGGTAGCTTTATGGAGGTTCTTCTGAGTTTGTCACCTTTTGTTGGTATATTTATTTTATATAGAGGATTTTCATATGAGAATTAACTACAAAAGAATGAGGCAAGAAGATGAACATGGAATCTTTGGTGGGTTTAAATAGCTCACATGAACCAAATTGAATGGGAAAGAAGATGAACAGAACAGACCAGACCAGACCAGACCAGTAAACAAAAAAATATATCCTGCATATATTGATTTGGTCAGCCTTAAGAAAGATGTTTGGAAATTCTGTTTGTCATGTGATTAATTCTTACACTATTTCTCAAGACAACCACCACATAATTTTGATCAAACCTGCTGAAAGTAATTCTAATTTGCTTCACAGTGCCCACTGAATGTCCCCACAAATGCTTACCCACAATTACTGAGATGCACTTTACAAGAAAACTTGCTTAGAATTTTTCCCATAAGAAAATATATTTCAATACTGTAAATCATATTGTAATGTTTTGTACATCATGGATTACAAAGAATAAAATCACACTATAAATTAGACTATAATCATTTGATCCTGTGAAGGCTTGATTCCCGTGTGTAGGCAAATGCCCAGACGGTGAGGTAAGAGTGGGTGGGTGGTAGGGGAGCATTTTCATAGAACCAGGGGAAGGGGGAATAGGATAGGAGGCTTCTGGAGGAGAAACCGGTTAAATGTAAATACATACAATATCTAATAAAAAAGGAAAAAATAAACTATAATCATTTTTTCAGAAAGTTATTTTTATTTTATATGTAATAAGACTGTTTTATAACAATGTATATATATTTGATCAACAAAGGTTAGATTGATTCTATTTTAGATAAACATTTTACTCTAAGACAATAAAGTTACACATGAAAGCAGTTCCATTATTTGTTGGGGTATAATAGACAAACTGATTATCAATTTAATTGATAATCTGTTACTGTTGAAATTCTCAACTCAAATATCCCCTGTAATTTTGTGTGGTTAGTAAATATAGAAATTGTATTTTAAACTCTTCTATCTACTAGTATATCTATCTATCTATCTATCATCTATAAAGTATATATATATATATATGGCAGATATCTAGATGAATAGGACATTAAAAACATTTTATAACATTCCACAGTGTGATTAAATTCTATTTTATGCTGCAAAATTTCATGCCAAATATTCTCTCCAAACTAGCTTCTTATTACTTGTTCTGGGAAACTAACTGTAAGATGTCTTTGAAATCAAGATCTTTTCAATAGAAGATACTTAACTACTATCCTAACAGCTTAATTCCACTTGTTTTTGTTTCTAAAAAGAGTGTTTTCAAACTGGCAGTTTCCCACGTACAGTGTGAATGGGACACATAGGATTTCCTAGAAAATCCCAGGCAGTCTTCATTCCTTTGAGAAGTTTCTATTCCTGTTACATCTTAAGAAAGAAAATAAGGTTTAAAAATATCTTGCTGTCCTTTCCTTATCATTTCAGATGAATAATATCTGTCATATCCTCTACTCTAAAATCACCATAAAATATTCTAATGAAATAGTTTCCAATTTCAATGATGTCATATTATAATCCTTGTCAATAGCATTTTATAGAATAAGATTTGACTTATTATGCTAAGATTGTGTTATAAAAGGTCAAATCCCCAATATTACCACCAAGCATCAGAAGCTACTAGAAAAACAATGTTAAGGAGACTAAGCTATGCCTTTATACAGCTTTTCATGTTACACGGAGCTCACAGCTCTACTCATCGAGAACAGTGGACACTGTGGTGCTGTTAAGCTCACTGCTCTCAGAAGCTGAGGTCAGCTGGATACTCCTGTCAACAGTAGGGACTCTTCCACCAACAGTTTCATCAGTGTTCCTCTTTGGCCTCAGCAAGATAATGAAGCACTTGGGAAGAAATACACAGCCTAACAAACCATAGCTGGATGCCAAAATGGCAAATATTTCCACAGCCTCTTTGAATTTGCCTTTGGTGCTCAAGTAAGCAGGGACAAAAGAGATCCAGACAATGAAAAAGACCAGCATTCCAAAAGTGATACATTTCCCTTCATAATAGTTATCTGGCAGCTTACGAGCCACAAAGGTTGTAAGAAAACACAGCAGAGCCAGAAGAACATCAAACCCAAATATGGAGCACAGAAACTCTATAGAACCTTCATTGCATTCAAAGATGATCTTTACATTCTGACGTTCAATGTTCTTGAACATGCTGGGAGGCTTCAACACCAAGTAAGATGCACATACACAAATCTCACCAAAAACACAGATCAGCACAATGAGTTTACGAAAAATGGGGTGCATGGATATAAGGCGGGTTTTGGATATAGAAATTCTGTATGCAAAAAAGAGTGCAAGAGTCTTTCCAAAAATGGAAGACAGACAAAGGCAAAAGCCCAGTGCCAGAGTGACCTGGCGGGCCATGCAGGACCAGTTGCATGGCTTGCCTATAAACAGCATGGTTGACAGCACTGTGATAACCAGAGACATCTGAATAAGGAAGCTCAGCTCCCGGTCATTGGCTTTCACCAGTGGAGTGTGTCTGTGGATCGTATACACAATAGTGACTGCCAAGACCACAAGTGCGCCAAATATGGAAAGAATGACAAAGGTGAATCCCAGAGCTTCCTCATAAGCAAGGAATTCCACAAGCTTTGGCACACACTTGTTCTTCTCTGCATTGGACCAATCATCTTCACCGCATGGGTTACATAGCCTTTGACCTATTGTACAAAAATAAAAACAGGATAATTGACTATTGATATCAAAAAAATTTGCCACATTTAACTATGAACAATCTGAGACAGTTAAAGACCTGAACAGAGTTTACTAGAAATCTGTTATAAATCTTTATAATATCTTAAAATTACAATTATAAAAGTGGCCTGGTACAGATGATGTGACACATGCAGATTTGTTTTCAATATCAGGAAATGAACACTTTTCTCCTCGAACTTCTTCTCTGATTTTTCTATTGATGAGTTCCGTTCTTTCTCCTCTATTTCTTGAATAAAGAAGACTGTATCTTTATCAACTTGAGAATAGTCCAGGAATGAGGAAGTCACATCTTCTGATAGGAAACAATCAAAATGACTGGCACACAGCTGGTTAAACTCTTTGTGTTTTCATTCTCTTATGTACTATCCCCTCATTGAGGAGAATCATATATTTGCCTACTCAAAAGGACTCAACTCTACCTGCTTATTCTTTGAATGATGATGATGATGGGAAGGAAAACAAAATCACCAATCATGGTCCCTGAGGCTAAGAAGTCTATGTCTATGGGGAGGCTCTAAGAGCCAGAATTTGTGATCAAGGAAAATCTAGTTAACGTGAGATTATAGCAGATGATGTAATGGTTTGATTCAGTGTTAATTTAAATTTCAGTTAAAACGGACATTTTTTTTTTTAACTACTCTGATTTCTGGACTGGTCAACTCTGGATGGAATTTTTTTGTGGAGACTTTGAGATCATTAGCAAGGGAGTTGTATAACTTATAGGGTGCTTCTTTCCATCCTAGATCATTTTATCATTTTACATGACTAGTCTTGTGGTCTATGGGACAAAAGACAAGAATATTTTAGTTTCTTCTAGAAAAAAATGTAAATCAATCTGCTCTAACATATTACTAGAAAGCAAACCTATCTATGTCATTGCCACTGAGCAGCAACTGAGCAGGTTGTCACAGCAGTCCAAGCCTCAGCTGCTGTGCAATATATGTGACTTCAGTGCTTAGAACCTTAGGACAATTTGAAGACTTTCTCCTAGTTATTGTTCAGTGTACTTAAAAAACAAGTACTTAGAAGATTTTATGACTTTATTCATATTTCACATTTCATCTGTTTTCTATGGTGTTTCCTTATGTGCACGTGGTTGTAGGTCTTTTCCAATTGTAATAGGAAAACAATATTATCCTTCATTCACACTGCAAAGAACATTTAATAAGTTGACAAATATTAATTATTATGCCATACATTGCTCATATTTTTTATAGAAAATCATTTCAAGGATGTCTTTGTCAGGAAATGTTTAATCAAACTGTACTTCTATTCATGAAAATGTGGCCATCTCTACCTGGTTTCTCTGACACATATCCATCCTCACATGGGATACAATCAAAGCAGCATAGGGCCTGTCCTGAGAGAAATCCCCTCCGGGTCCCTGGAGGACACACTTTTGTGCAGACTGAATCTGGAAGCTAGAGAAAACACAGTAGGTGGACATAACAAGACCTTGAAACATTTTCACTTTTGAAAAGGAGAAAGTTTTCATTTGTATATTCACGAAAACATGTGTCTCATAATTAAGGAAATGAGTACAGGATACTAAGCAAAGATATCCAACAAAACGTGATGAAATGGAAAGCCTGGAAAGAACTTCATCTAAAGACAAACTTGTGATTGACTCTGGAAATGCCAAACTATCTATAACGACAGTTCTTCTTCACCTTGGTGATTAACACCAAACTACTATCACATGAGATGATTTTGTTGGACAGTTTGATAAGACTGGTTTGATGAGACTTGTGATACCAGTAACCATCTTCAGCTCCTGAAGGATATTTCCTTCAGCAATTGTATCCCAAGATACATTTTTTTCTTTTTTATATGTAGACATCTATCCTCAGTGAATGGCAGACAATGATAATAATGAGCCATCTGTTCCATGTGCACTACTAACAGAAACAGACAATGTAGAGAAATCTTGGCTTGGCATGCTTTGTTGCTCAGTATAGTTAGAAATTTCAATTAATGTATGGCACCTTTGTATTTTTATATTCTACATGGATGTGCTAGTGAAATTCAGAATAAACCAGCTGTTTACTTATCGTTCTGGGGACATAAGTATTTACAAACACAAAAAATATCTTTTGTGATGCATACTTAGTGTCAGATTCCACAATCCAGAAAGACCTCACCTCAGAAAACAAAAACAAAACCAAAGAAACAAGAACCAAAAGCAAAATCAAAAAGTACAACATTGATTATTAAAATGCCATAAACTGATTAAGATGTAATACACATTTCTGGGCTCTTTATGAATATGAAATTTGTTTGAATTTCAAATAAATCAGTTTTGTTACATGAATATAACCTCAATTTAGTCTTCTCCTGAAATGGAAATCTTGAAGACTGTGGTTGAAAAAGACTCCTCTAGTCTATGGCAGTACTAGAAACCTCAGGGCAATGCGATACCAGGATCCCCACAAACCAAACCAGTATTCAGAACTCCTGAGACTTTGCCCATTTCCAGAACCCCAGAAGAAACAGGAACCCCAAACCCAAAACTCCAGAAGTTACACAGGTCACCAAAACCTCAGTGGAAAGATAATACTATACCAAAAGACTCTGATTACTGCAATCACATGGTGATCAAGATAAAAGATCAGGGAAGAAAGAGAGCAAGGGAAAATAATTCTCCTAACAAGATAAAGTCAAAGGGGGCCTTAAGTTTATTCTGTCTCCAAACCCTGATGATTATAGGTCATTGTAAGAAACAGACAAGAACACCCAGGCAGTATGATACCAACAGAGACCACCTATCCTTTTCCAGAAAACCCTAGATATTTTAACACTGATGAAGGTTAAGGAAAATACTATTTATTTTGATTCCAATTTAGTATAAGTCCTTAAACAGGAAGTAAACAAATCCCTTAAGGCAACCCAGGAAAACAAAGAACTCTGTGGTATACAAGAGACTGAACCTCTAGCCAAAGAGCATACATAAGCTGAACCTAGGACCCCCTCATATACTTAGAAGATGTACAGCTTGTTCTTTATTCAGTTCTCTCAACAAATGTACTGGGGCCTTTCCTTGACTCTGTTGATTGCCTATGGAATCTATTCCCCTAACTGGGCTACCATATCTGGCCTTAATGGGAGAGGATATGCATAGTCCTATTGTAACTTGATGTATTGTTATTTGAAGTTGATATGATAGTATATGTTAGTAACACTAAAAATTCTACCAAAGACCTCCTACAGCTGATAAACACCTTATTTAAAATGTCTGGATAGTAGACAACTTAAAACAAAATCAGTAGCCTTCATATATCCAAAGTCAAATGGTTGAGGAAGAACTTAGGAAATAATACCCTTTATAATAGCCACAAATAACATAAAACATTTTCACAGACCTCTAACTAGGCAAGTCAACGATATACATGACAAGAATGTGAAGTCTGTGGAAAAAAAATACAAAAAGATATCAGAAGTTGGAACATTCTGCCATGTTCATGGATCAATATAGTAAAATGGCCTTACAAAAATCTATTCTCCATAAAACTAGGACATTGCTCAATTGTGTTTATAGTAGCTTCATCTGAAATAGCCAGAAACTGGAAACAATATAGCTATTCCTCAACCAAAGAATAGATTAAGAAAATGTGGTTACAGGGATCCATCCTATAATCAGCCTCCAAACTTAGACACTATTGCATAGGACAGCAAGAGTTTGCTGAAGGCACTCTGATATAACTATCTTATATGAGGCTATGCCAGTGCCTGGTAAATACAGAAATGGATGCTCACAGTCATCTATATGATAGAACACAGGGCCCCCAATGAAGAAGCTAGAGAAAGTACCCCAGGAGCTGAAGGTGTCTGCAACCCTATAAGAGGAACAACAATATGAACTAACCAGAACCCCCAGAGCTCGTGTTTCTAGCTGCATATGTAGCAGAAGATGGCCTAGTCGGCCATCAATCGGAAGAGAGGCCCCTTGGTATTGCAAACGTTATATGCCCCAATACAGGGGAACGCCAGGGCCAAGAAGTGGGAGTGGGTGGGTAAGGGAGCAGGGTAGGTGGAAAGTACAGGAAACTTTCTGGATAGCATTTGAAAAGTAAATTAAGAAAATATCTAATAAAAAATATCCAAAGAGAAAAAAAAGAAAATGTGGTTAGTCTACACAATGTGAATATTGATCAGCTATCACACTTTTGTAGCAGAGGACTGCCTTGTTTGTCCTGAATGAGAGAGGATAAAATTAATCCTGTAGCAACTTGTTGCCCAAGTAAAGGAGTCTACTGGCAGGTATGAATTGGTAGTGGGTGGATAGGGATCCCACTCTCAGAAGCAAAAGGGATGGAAGATTAATTGAAGAACTCATTGAGGGGTGATCATGAAACGGGGCAACATTTAGAATGTAAATATATAAAATAATTTAGTAAAAAAATACAATGACTTAATAAAATTTTAAAAGGATGGAACTCAAAAAAAACCATCCTGAATGTGATAAACCAAGACAAAAACACATTCATGGTATGTACTCACTTATTAGTGAACATTAGCTGTAAAGTAAATGATAACCATGCTACAATCCAAAGACACCGAGAGGCTACAGAAGGAGAAGAGCTCAAAGGGGACTTTATGAATCTCCTTGGGAAGGAGAAATAGAAAAGGCCCCTGATGTGTGGAGGAGGGTGTAGAATGGGAACAGGAAGTATTAGGATAGGGGAGGAAGGAAGGAGAGAGTATAGGGACAAAGAAATGGAAATGTGGTCCCTTCTGAGAACAAGCTAGAAACCCAGTGCAATGGAAACTCCTAGAAATATAAGAGGGTGACTATAGCTAAAACTCCTAGCCTAAACTGACAATCTCCTTTAACCAGGAGAGACTTCTAGTGGAGGTATTAGGACACTAAATTAGACACCTAACCTTCAAGGTAAATTTTTTCATACTTATAATTTGTGTTGGATTAAAGGCTGCACAAAAATTGTGGAAATGGCCAAACAATTGCTAGTCCTGACTGAGACCCATGACAAAAAAGAATCCTACACCTGATATTGCCTGAAAGGCCAGGATTCAGAGAGTGTATAGCTCAGAGACCTAGGACAAAACCAAACAAGACTGATGTCTCCCTCCCCCCCCCCCAAAAAAAAATGACTTGACTTTTTTCCTCTGCAATTTGTATCCCTTTGAACTTCATTTGTTGTCTAATTGTTCTGGCTAGTACTATATTGAAAAGCTAGGGAAAGAGTTGGCAATCTTATCTAGTCCCTGATTCTAGTGGGAGTGCTTCAAGTTTCTCTTCATTTAGTTAGATGTTAGCCTTTGGTTTCCTGTATATTGCTTTTATTTTGTTTATATATGGGCCAGGATCATTTCTGATCATTCCAGGACTTTTATCATAAAGAGGTATTGAATTTTTTTCAAAGGTTTGTACTACTCAAATTCTAGCCAGAGCAATAAGACAAAAAAAAAAAAAAAAAAAAAAAAAAAAAAAAAAAAAAAAAAAAAAAAAAAAAAAAAAAAAAAAAAAAAAGTCAAAGGGATACAGATTGTAATGGAAGAAGATAGCTCTATTTGCAGATGATAGGATAGTATATGTAAGTGAACCCAAAAATTCCAACAGAGAAATCATAGAACTGATAACTTCAGAAAAGTTGCTGGATATAAAATTAACACAAAAAAATCAATACCCTTCTAATAGTCAAAGAAAAAATGCCTGAGAAAAAAATTAGGGAAAGGATACCCTTCACACTGGTCAAAACTAATATAAACTATTTTGGTGTGACTCTAACCAAGGAAGTGAAAGATCTGTACAACAAGATCTTCAAGTCTCTGAAGAAAGAAATGGAAGACCTCAGAAGATGGAAAGATCTCCCATGCCCATAGATTAACACAGTAAAATGGCCATGTTACCAAAAGACATCTACAGAGTCATTGTAATACCCATCTAGATTCGAATTCAATTTCTAACAGAGACTGAAAGAGCAATTCTCAAATTCATCTGGAATACCAAAAAACCTAGATAGACGAAAAGTATTCTCAGCAATAAGAGAACTTCTGGAGAAATCACCATCGCTGACCTCAAGGTGTGCTACAGAGATATAGTGATGAAAACCACATGGAATTGGAACAGAAACAGACAGGTAGATCAATGGAATTTAACTGAAGACCCAGAATTATACCCTCCCAACTATGGTCACCTGATGTTTGATAAAGAAGCCCAAACCATCTATTACAAAAAAAGATTGCATACTCAACAAATAGTGCAAGCTCAATAGGAGGTTGCATGTAGAATAATGTGAATCAATTCATTCTCATCTCCTTGTAAAAAACTCTAGTCCGATTGGTTCAAGGACCCCAAGATAAAACAGATACTCTGAATCTAATAGAAGAGAATTTGGGGAAGACCCTTGAATACCTCAGGACAGGGGGATATTTCCTGAACAGAACACCAATGGCTCAGGCTCTATGATCAACTATACATAAATGGGATATTATAAAATTGCAAACTTCTGTAAGGCAAAGGACACTATCAATGAAACTAAATGGCAGTGTACAGATTGGGAAAAGATCTTTACTACCCATTCTTCTGATAGAGGGTAAATAATCATTATATACCAAGAACTGATGAAGTTAGCCTCCAGAGAATCAATAACCCTATTAAAAATGGGAAACAGAGTTAAACAAAATATTCTCAACTGAGGAATCGTGATGTCCAAAAAGCATCTAATGGAATGTGCAATATCATTAGTCTTTAGGGAAAGGCAATTCAAAAGGACTAAGTGTGTCCACCTCACACCAGTGAGAATGACTTATATCAAAAACTGAGATGACAGCAAATGCTAGCAAGAATGTGGAGAAAGAGGAACACTCCTCCTTTGCTGGTGGGCTTACAAGCTGATACAACTAATCTGGAAATCTTTTTTGGAGTTTCTCAGAAAATTGGACATAGTACTACCTGAGGTACCAGCTATACCATTCTTGGGCATATACCCAAAAGATGCTCCAACATATAACAAGGATACATGCTTCAATATGTTCATAGCAGCCTTATTTATGATAGCCAGAAGCTGGAAAGAACTCAGATGTCGCTCAATAGAGGAATGGATACAGAAATTGTAGTACATCTACACAATGGAGAACTATTCACCTATTAAAAACTGATTTCATGAAATTTGCAGGCAAGTGGATGGAACTAGTAAAAATCATCCTGAATGAGGTAACCCAGTCACAAAAGCACACACATGATATGTATTCACTGAAAATTGGACATTAGACAAATAATACCCATGATATAACTCAAAGACCATATGAAGCTGAAGAAGAAGGAATACCAAAGTATGGATGCTTCAGTCCCACTTAAAAGGTAATCAAAATAATCATGAGAAGTTGAGAGTTAGAGGGATCTGGAATAGAGAGAGGAGGTGGAGGGGAAAAGGGAGGGGAAGGTTCAGGTGCGAGAGGAGACCCCTGGGAAGAAGAACAGAGGATCAGAAAATTGAATCCAGGTATGTAGCAGTGGGGGATGAGGAACTGGTGGTAGCCACTACAAAGTCCCAGATGCCAGGAAAGCAAGAGTCTCCCAGGACCCAACAGGGATGACATTAGCTGAAATACCCAACAAAGAGAAAGTAGAACATGTAGAGACCAGGTCCAGAGGTTAGGCATAGCCTGTGGGTACAGGATGATGTCACATACCCATTTCAAAAATATTAATACAGAATTACTCCTGTCTAAAGGAAATGCAGGCACAAAGAGTGGAGTAGAGACTGAAGGAAAGGTCATCCAGAGACTGCCCCACTTACAAATGTATGTAATCTGCAGACACTAAATCCAGACACTATTGCTGATGCCAATAAGCCCTTCCTGATAGGATTTTGACACAGGTGTCCCCTGAGAGGCTCTGCCAGAGCCTCAACAATACAGATGTGGTTGCTCATAGCAAGCCGTAGGACTGAGCAGAGAAACCCCAAAGGAGGAATTTAAGGAAGTACTGAAGGAGCTGCAGAGGTTTGCAACGTTTTAGGATGAAGAAAAATAGCACCCCCGCTCCCCCGAGCTCCCAGGGAGTACACCACCAAGCAAAGAGTATACATGGAGAGACTCAGGCTCCAGCTGTATATATAGTGGAGGATTGCCTTTCTTGTCATCAGTGGTCCTGTGGACCCTCAATGCCCCAGCATACGGGAACGCTAGGGTGGCAAGGTGGGTTTGGGAGGTTGTGTGGGTTTATGAGGATCCTTATAGAAGCAAAGCCTGGGGGCGGGGGTGCAGATAGTATAGGGAGTTTTTCAAGGGGAATCTGGGAATGGGGATAGCATTTGAAATGTAAATAAATAAAATAACCAAGAAAAATTAAAATAAAGAAAAGTCAATGAAATGATGTATAAGGATAATCTGCTTCACACTGTTTGGTGCAAAGCTTAATTTTCATTACAGAGGCTTCATCCAACAACTGATAGAAGCATGTGCAGAGAACCAAAGTGAAAGCCAAACATTAGGTGGATCTCAGGGAATCCTGCAGAAGAGGGGGAAAGGAAAGATTCTAGGAACCAGAGGGTCAAAGACAACACATGAAACCCACAGAATGGAGTAACCTGGGCTCAGAGGAACACAGAGAGAATAAACTCACAACCAGGGAGCCTGCCTGGGACTGACCTATGCCCTCTGCATATATGTTACTATTGTGTAGCTTGCTTTTCTTGTGGGAATCCTAACAGTGGGATCAGGGTCAGCCTGATTCTTTTGTTGCCTTTGGGATCTTTTGTCTCATTCTGAGTTGCCTTTCCTGCCTTAACACATGTGGATGTGCATAGATTTACTGCAATGACATTGTGATATATCATGGTTAGTTGATATCCAGGGGAGGCCTGCCCTTTTCTAAAGGGAAAGAAAGGAGGAGTGGATGAGGGTGGGGCAGAAACAAGGTGGGGTTAGGGTGTGGGAAAGACTGGAGGGACATGCTGTTGGGATGTAAAACATTCCTCTAAAATAAAAACAATAGTTTAAGTAAATACAAATTTAAATATGGAAAGCAAATATTAGAAAAATATAACCCATTTAGTTTCAAAATATAATAAAATTACTATTTTACATTGAAATATTCTCAATATCTCAAAATACTATTAAATTATATTAAAGTTTTCATGTATTTTTATGTAATATGTAGTCTTTAGATTATAAATAGACAAACAACAATACAAAACCCCATGTGCTACATTAAGTAAAATGATGTGGAATATGGTAAAAACTTTGTTAGATTTGCATTTATTCAGTGCCTGAAAAAAATAGACTTTTCTTTTCCCATTTAAACAAAAATATGTCAGACCAACTAACCCTTGAAGATTCAGTGTTCCAAAATAAAGTTGAGTTCTTTGGAAGAACAAATTCATATGTTGATCTTGTGAATTTGTATTCTCCAACCTTGACAAAGGCAATTTCTCCAGTGTTATCCATGTGCCAATTGAGGATATCATAGTATCCATTTTCTAAGTCTCCTTTCGAATTAAACTCAATTTTTCTTCCATCATGGGTAGTAAGCTTTAATTTTCTTACATATTGAAATAGCTAATAAATATGAGCAAGAATAATGTAAAAATAAAGGTAATCAATAAGTTAATTAATAAGTAATTTGTAACCATTTAATTATTTAGAAAATACAGATTTATTAAAAAAGTAGATTGATTTCATATTTAATTCATATGTATTTCATAGTATGCTCCTTCTTCTAATGCTGTTTTTGTAACCAGTTCTGATATCCTCTAGCTACAAGTGGTAAATAAAACAGAAATAATGTTTTGGTAAATTGTTATGTACTCCAGTCAGAATGGCTAAGTTCAAAAATTCAGGAGACAGCAGATGCTGCCGAGGATGTGGAGAAAGAGGACCACTCCTCCATTGCTGGTGGGATTGCAAGCTTGTACAACCACTCTGGATGTCAGTCTGGTGGTTCCTCAGAAAATTGGACATAGTACTACCGGAGGATCCAGCAATACCTCTTCTGGGCACATACCCAGAAGGTATTCCAACTGGTAATAAGAACACATGCTCCACTATGTTCATAGCAGCCTTATTTATAATAGCCAGAAGCTGAAAAGAACCCAGATATCCCTCAACAGAAGAATGGATACAGAAAATGTGGTATATTTACACAATGGAGTACTATTCTGCTATAAAAAACAATGAATTTATGAAATTCTTGGACAAATGGAGTATCTGGAGGATATCATCCTTAGTGAGGTAACCCAATCACAAAAGAAGTCAGTAGATATGCACTCACTGATAAGTGGATATTAGCCCAGAAACTTAGAATACCCAAGATACAATTTGCAAAACACACGAAAATCAAGAAGAAAGATGACCCACCTGTGGTTACTTCATCCCTCCTTAGAATAGGAAATAAAACACCCATGGAAGATGTTACACAAACAAAGTTTGGAGCTAAGACGAAAGGATGGACTATCCAGAGACTACCCCTCCTGGGGAACCATCCCATAATCAGTCACCAAACTCAGACACTATTGCATAGGACAGCAAGAGTTTGCTGAAGAGACCCTGATATAGTTATCTTTTCTGAGGCTATGCCAGTGCCTGGCAAATACAGAAGTGGATGCTCACAGTCATCTGTAGGATGGAACACAGGGCCCCCAATGGAGAAGCTAGAGAAAGTACCCCAGGAGCTGAAGGGGTCTGCAACTCTATAAGAGGAACAACAATATGAACTAACCAGAACCCCCAGAGCTCGTGTTTCTAGCTGCATATGTAGCAGAAGATGGCCTAGTCGGCCATCATTGGGAAGTGAAGCCTCTTGGTATTGCAAACTTTATATGCCCCAATACAGGGGAACGCCAGGGCCAAGAAAAGGGAGTGGGTGGGCAGGGGAGCAGGGTGGAGGAAGGGTAGAGAGAACTTTCGGGATTGCATTTGAAAACTAAATTAAGAAAATATCTAATGAAAAAAATTTGGAAAAAAATTGGTATGTACTGTGCATGTAATGTACATACTGGGTATATAATTTAAAAAATGAAATCTATCTTATAAATAAATTCACATTATTATTTTAATACCATGTTAACCTAATAAATTATTATAACACAATAAATTATTTTAGATATACTATGTTAAATTTTTGTGAAATTTAATTTTACCTTTTTCTCTCACTTTTTTTGTCTCTGTATAATTTTAATATGCCATTAATGTATGTTACATGTGTATATATTTGCTAGTATAAAATAAACTTATAATAAAGTTTTGTAGTAATATCTCTGTATCATGAGTCAGGAGAATGTTTAGAATAATTTCATTCCCCTTATTCAATTTTCCCTATGTAAAGATACAAAAGTTCACAAGTATTTTCTTCTTTGAAAATCTCAGTATATCATAGACACTGGACAATCAGGCTCTAAAAGTAAAATTCAGTAAGTTCATGTTTCTGTTGTGTCACAGTTTCCTTCCAGATTCAAACATTTCATCCTTTCAGGAAAACATTTTAAGTAGTAAGGTAAATACATCAAAATAGCTTTAGGAAGTCCATGAAACAGAGCAGATTCACTAAAAAGCACCCTGACAGAGAAAGCAAAGAAAGCTGAGAGTCCTTCTCAGACTGTGTTAAAGTGCAAAGATGAATCAGACAAGACGAAGTGCAAAGAAGACCCTTGAGGCCAGTCCATCTGCTGGGAATAAACAGAAACTAGCTGGGCTGCCTGGAAGTTATTTAGACCAACTAGTGAATGACATATCTATGAGCTGCCTGAAAGCTATTCTTAAGGTTCAAAGGATTTTGTGAGCTGTCATCTATGCTGTGGTGGCCCTGGGTGTTGCATCTCTCCTAGAGTGATGTCTGCTCCAGGACCCAATTTCTTTAATTAAGTTATCCCTAATAAAATCCATTGCTTCATTGAGATGGTCTTTGGTGGTGTCTAAATGTGTATTTGGGACTCTTTATTTAGGGTGAGTAGATGTGTGTGTTGCATCTCCACAGGAAAAGTTTTGTCACATCACAGTTGCTATTGTAGAAAGAATGTTGAAAATGGCATAGAGGAGGTAATGGCTGACTAACTTAGGAAAATGTAAATTCTTCATTTCTCAGAAAATGTTCACTTTAGTTGGGCTATAAAAGGTTAGCATGTCATTGCCTTGAGAGTGTGCTTCTGAATTGTAACCTTCCATTATGCAGAAATGACCATGGCTAGTGGTACATTAGTTCATTAGACTGAAGTTAAATATATAGGATCAAAGAGACATTGAGAACAATCCTTTGTTCTCAATGAAAAACAACCTTTGTCTTACTCACACCTTACCTCATTAACTTTAGGTAGGTAAGAAAATTCTTTCTTAAGCATAAAGGAAATCCATCACTCAGGGCATATCCTTGATCCTCACCTGCCCTAACTGCTGCAGTTGGATTTCTCAACCAGGGATCTAGTGAGGTCAGAAGCTCTCCACAGAACAGCAAGACTGAGATTTTGAGTCTTTTGGTTCTGTTAAATATTGTGACCTCAGGCATAAATTTAACCAACATTATTTGCTTTCTTTGCATTCTTCCTAGTCTTTATGATAGTGATTAAGGCCACTTACCTGAAAGAATTTACTAACTGGATATATTAAAGTATTTTAGTTTCCGTATGCTACTTTGTGTCACCTGGCCTCTTGTTTTATTCTGACTCTTTTCTTGTCTATTCTTAATTCTCATAAAATATAGGTCAAAAATCATGAAAATACAACGCTAATGCTTCCTCCATGGAATTTTCTCCCTACTGCTTATCGCCAGTCAAGCAAATAAATGGTCAAAGACTTCCGCAGTTTGAAACTTCTCTTGATCAGTCTTCTTGCAGTTTCACTTGCCTTAACATTTTGGAAGTAGGACACATATCTTTAATATCATATAATTCTCAAGAATTTGGAAATGCTAGGTGCACATTGAGTATGGCCCTAGTCCCACAGACTGATGTAAGGTACACAGTGCAGACTTTTCTCAGGAAGAGAATTATGAAAAGAAACAGAAGAAGTCAAATAAGGAGAAGACAAAAGGCAGAATAATTTAGAAATGTTCATGAAAATAATAGAATGACAAAGGTTTTGTATTCTTGTCTATTGGTAGTATAACCTTGAAACAAAAGTAAATACTGGGTATTGCTTTGATTTCTTTAAAAAAAATTCTCTACACTGACACATTTACCAGCTTTTTAGATTCACATAATGAAGAGTGTTACTTCTAAGACTAAGAACAACCAGCACCAAATTCAATGCGGGTCAACTTGAAAATGAAGGTTAAGGGGAAATGCAAGGGTCCCACCCGTTGTGAACTCCCATAAATTGACAGGATGTTATATAAGAGTATAGGGATAATGATCAGGCAATGAAGAAGTAACATGTTAATGATGGTAATTGGACCTCCTGTGGGATTGACAGGACCATAGCAAGGATCACAAGTTTCCTACTATTTGTATATGGGCGGGATGGACCAAACCAAGCAGGAATTGAATGAATGAGGCCAGTCTACATAAGACTGTTCATGTTTTACCATCATTAACCATTTGACAGATGATCAAGGACAAGTACAGTAGATGTAAATGTCCCAGATAACAGCTATAATCTTTATTTGTGGACATGCATGCTTTAGTGTGGTTCTTGTTATATTCTGTGAAGACCTCACTCTCTAGTATTTCCTTTAAATAGATAAGACAAACTCAAGACAAAATTTCTAGAGTGTATGCCAAATTGTATATAACTTTTTGTGAGAGGGGTTTGTTATCATTGACAACAAACCTAGTAAACTGGTAAGAAATGAGGGCTGAAAATGAGCAATCAATCACCCAGACAATTTTTCATGGTATAAAACTATATGGAAGCAAATCAGCAGTTTAAGTGGGATGACCTTGGCAGCAAAAGCTTGATTTTACATGATACTACATCATAGGATCAAATGACATACCTTCCCAGATTCAAAGTCAGGTATAACTGGACATACTATACTTTCCCTATATTCTTCTGTTATGTCGTCCTTGCTTAATTGATCCATGGCATAAGCCAAAACATACACAGCTTGTCTGACATTGTTTGTGATTCTTAGCTGTGATGTATCCAAATAGGTATTTTTCAAATCCTCCAGCTTCTCCTCTCCAGTGCAGAGCTGATCAGACATGTCATACAGTCTGTCTTCTTTACCAGTCATATTCACTCTGTGGTCCACATTGTAAGGCACAGTGCTATTGGGCCAGGTACAGTTAAAAGCAGTTTGCCAGAATTCAATGGTCAAGACATCATTTGGATCCTTGCTAGGGTGCACATCATAAAGAAATTCTTTTAGTCCTGGTATAACATTTCTCGGTATTGCAAATCCAATAGTTCCACCAAAATAGGGGAAATACTCAGGCTTTGCAATGAGAGCTGAGGTAATCCAGGATTCAGTGGCTATCCATGTCCTGTCAGTTATGTTATGATGAACCACTTCTAGCACAAAGGGGCTGAGGTCAATGTCAGTTGCATAAAGCACAATGACTTTGGCAGTGGAACTCTTTACTGCATCAACAGCTATTTGCATTTTCTCATTGGAGTAGACTTTTGGAATGGTTTCAGAGAACGCAACACAGAAGTTGGCACTCTCAATTTTTTTTCTAAGTGATTTTACTCCTTCTTTTCCATAATCATCATCAGATGAAATAGCACCTACCCAGACCCAACCAAAGTATCTAATGAGATGCACAATTGCATCAGTCTGGAAATTATCATTGGGTATTGTGCGAACCATTCTTCCACCTTTAAAATAATCAGTAAGGAGTGAAGAAGAAGAAGCATAGGCTACCTAAAATTGAAAATATTTATAATTACTGGATAGCAGGAGCCAATAATGGAAAGAAAATGACAGCTTCAGAATATTTGAGAGGGAGCTGAACAGTGATCACGTTGCCCTCACATCCTTCTGTAGACACTGACATTGTACTTGATCCTCTACTAGCTGGATGTGGATGGAGACAATTCTGACAACATTGTGATTGCTCTATCAACAGAAAGTTTTTATGGCTACCAATTGTTAATAAATATAAGGACACTTAGTATCACTAGATTGATGGGTTGGACCACAGCAGTCTCAGGAAGGTCTTTTGCATTTTTTTCCATCTTCCTGGATAGTGTTGACTCCCCTGTAAGAGGATATTCAGTCTCTTTGTCAGACTTAACATCTCCTGTATAGATGGGATTTACTGAGTCCAAGTCTCAAGCTGCACAGTCTCACGACTTTGTCTCCTGTGTTATCTCCTTGTCTTATCTCTGGTACCCTAGTTCACTTATGCTCTTTCTTCTCTCTTTCCATTTCCTGCTGTCAGGACTTCTGGGTATGTAGGTCATAAAACTTGTCTTGAGTGACATGAAAAATGGACTACTCCAATCAGAAAAGTAAACACCCTTGTCCTACAAAGTTACTAGAAACTCTCCTTTTTAAGGTATATTGTCAGATAAATGAAAGGCATGCTTTCCTCACTTCCTCAGTAGTCTTCTTTGCCCTTAACGTTTAGGGATAACTCAACATAGAGAACAGGTGAGCACATATTTCTGAAACTCACTCATTCATGAATCTTTGCTGTAATTGCTGATATACACCCTATACATTTTACCTTCTCCCCAATCCAGGCTCCTTTTGTTAAGGCCTCCCTTCCAGTGTGATGTCCTTTAACTCCTAAGATCCAATTAATTCCTCCATTTACATTGTATTATTCCTGTTTTCTGCTTTCGCCTGGAATTTTTTATCTTCCTATTCAACTTTCGAATATTTTTATTTCCTTTCTATCCATACAAACAGCAAATTCATTGAAGCTATATATAGACATGAACCTCTTCAAGAAAGAGTGACATTCGATTTTTGAGGTCTACTGAATTATTTATCTCATAAAATCTTGTTACTTTGACCTCCTCAGGCTTTGTTTCTTCCACAAGAAAATTAATATCATAATGACCTATACTTTTTAGTTTCTTAATGTCAATACATTATACAGTAGTTTTATTATTTTTCTGAGAGATATTAACAGACAATATGAAGAAGTATATCTGAAGGTTTCTACTCTATTTTTGAGTTCATTAGAGTTTAGGGAAGACAGAACTCACAGCAGCTGAAGTTTAGATGAGGTACTTGAAGCATACTCCTAAGATATATGCCAAGTCACCCACCTTTCCTTGCATTCTCTTTTCTTTCCTATTCTTCCCACTCACATTTCAAGCTCTCTAAATTAAACACTGTATTATGTTTAATTAGTGGAGCCTCATCAATAATCTTGGCAATCACTCACATCAATACATCCTGACAGTTTACTGACAGAGAATTTGAAATAATTATAGATCTTTTATGTTACTAACAATAAATGCTGTGCAATTACTGGTTCTTGTATTTTCATATGTCAATTTCTCTGTGTTTAAGATAACCTATTAAGTTAGCTAATCTGAAATCCCAATCTTATTTTTAGCATGTCTGTATGATGATTTTGCTTATGACTCTCAAACATCCACAGAGAACAAAGGCAAACCGGTGCCTTACTCCAGCCACCAATCAACTACCATATATTTATGGATAACCTCTACCCTGACTCACACAGTGCTGTGGATCCAGTGACCATGTTAACAGAAGCAAGCAAGATGTTCCAGTAGCTTGAGAAACTGCAAATGCCTTCTTAATAAGTAGTGATTCACATTGACAGAGCTTGGTTGAACTGAGTAATTTTGAGAACCAAGACCCATTCTATCTTTTTTCTGCAGTTTTGTGCAGCATCTCCAGACCTCATCGATATTTGCAGTTATTTCTACATATTCTTTGTATTTCTATCTCTCTTTCTTCTTTCTGCTCTTTTCAAGACAGAAACTCCCTTTGCAACAGTCCTGACTGTCTTGGTACTCACTTTGCTTAACAGGACGGCTATGACTTCAAAGAGATTCACCTGCCTCTATCAAGTTCTAAAATTAAAGTCATGTGCCATCCCTCCTGGCACATTGTTTCTATTTCTTTCTAAGCACATAGCACACTATTCAAAGATACCTGAGGTACGTAATTCGACATTAGCATTACTGAAATAGCCATTGACATAGTTGATCCTCCTGCTCCAATAACCCCAACTAGAAATTTTCCAGTGCTGTTTCTCCAGTTAGGTTTGTATTCTTCCTGCCCAGTTAGAAACACCAAAGATGACTCCATTGCTTTGGTGGTGGAGAAACAGTTGTCAAATATCTGGTAGCCAAGAGTGTGTTCAGGCAAAATATCCTTCCTCTCATTAATCTCCTTGATGGTGTGGATCATGGTTTTCATCCAGCGGAAACCCCGGAAATTAAACCTGGAAAGGAAAAGCATTTGTGAGCCAGTGGCCCCTAAGTGGGTTAGGAAAGGGGGAGCTTTTCATGGGAGGATCTTCAGTTAAGTAGTTGATTACAGCACTGGCAGAAGGAACAACAGGTGCCTCATTTTTCTTTGTCAAAGTTTTATGTCTTTTTGTGACTGTTTTACACTTTGTGACCCTATATATCTCTTTTATGCTACTACAATTGGAAATTTCTTGTTATTTCTCTTTAAAATTGTTCTTCTACTGACAATTTTCTTAACTAATCAAATTGAACAATTCCTTAGAACAGGATTTCTTATTTCCTTGAATGTCCCTGGAAATATAATTATTTTTCTCATTCTGGGCCTTTTTCATTTCTGCATATTTATTATAACAATAAAAATAATTTTAATACATTAAATCCTTGAGGCAGAAGTTACTACAGGCAGCATTTAAATATCTGTATTCTATGCTTCAATTACAAAATACAACTTAGTGTTGCAGTATATTCAACTGAAATTGTCTTCTTGATATTCTCATATAAAAACATAAATTTCAGCCTCCTATTTTTTTTCTATTTGTTACAATAGGATGAATTTACACTGTAGCACAGTCTCATATTATTTTCAAGGCCTTCTTCATGAAACAACAACAAAACCTCCTCTTTTCATCCTCCTTTTCACCTGAATTCTAAAATATTTCTGCAAAACAGCAAAGAAATTATGTACGTTTCTTTTGCTATGCTCTGTAGTTAGGTGTACTATTTAATTTGATATCTTTAGCTTAAAAAATATTGTAACCTAAGTACCTAAAAGTAATTTAGGTGTTTCCTATTAACAATCTGTATTTTCCTTCCTTTCTTTGTGAATGCACGTGGGAAGCGGGCACAGCCACTGAGCTAAGATTGTGCCCAGGCTTAGTGCCAAGCCTTGAAATCCCATCATGTTTACTAAAACTCTTGAAAATGCATCCTGCCCCTACCAACTGATCTGGGACATTACATAGCTTTACCATAGCTGTCGGCCAATGATCTGTTGCTCTGTCTGTGTGTGTAACTCGTGCTAGGGGCGTGATGGATGCTGATTGGAGAACAATGAGTAGAGTGAGATGATGCAAGAGGGGCTGGGTATATATTGAACTGACTGAGTAAAGGGATAGAGAGATCGCTGTGGGAGAACCTACCTTGGCATGAGTGTCATTATTCCCAGTCTCTGCTGGACAGAGTTTGGGGTTGCTGCAACTGGTTGCCCGTATGGGGAACTTATGGAGTATGGGGAACTGGCGGAGTAGAAAAGGTGACTCGTGGAGTAGGAAAGGTGATGTGCAAGCTGAACAGGGCAGCTGTCAGATTGATCAACGTCCCTGGCTCTGGGTCTAACTTTTATGAACTTAACTGAGCAATGAGATGTGGTGCGCCTCCCTCTACCAGCAAGAAAGACAAGCCACCACCGGGATCTTCTCAGTCAGCTTTATTCTGGAGCACCCTGATAGTAGATTCCCAGGACCCTGGACAGCAGCAGAGCTGCTGCTTTTATACTCTCCCAGGCAAGGGGGAAGGGTGTCGTAGTGGATGCAGATTGGTGCACCAAGCCACACCCATTAGCATATTGCCCATTCATTGGTGTCACAAGCCACACCTCATTAGCATATTGCCCATTCGGGAGGGGCTATTGCTTGAGGAGGGCCTGAAGAGGGAGCCCAGGTTTTCCCGACTGTTCCTGAGCAACTGCCATTCCTGAGCAACTGCCATTCTGGAGCAACTGCTGCTTCCTACAATGGGAGAGAGCAGGTCTGAAGGGAGGACACCTAGAGCTGCAGCCATTGACTGTGGGAAGCAGCGGCGGAACTGGTGAGGTGTCAGGGAGGCAGGAGCAGTGGAGGTGCGGCCCCGGTGCTGGGAGGCTGCCAGGGCCTGGTGGTCCTCGCTCAGGCGGAGGTTCCTGTCGGGAGCTTTGTGGACGGCGTTAGGGCTGCAGCCTCGCTGGAGCAGCTCTTCTAGCATACAGGAGGAGGAACAATGACAGAGCAGCCAGAGGTGCTTGGTGCCCAGAGTCCACACGGCAATGTGTGCCATGGTTGTGAAGTGCAGCGCAGCTTGCTGCATGCTGCAGGGTGCACCTAGAGAGTACACATAGAGGGTGCACATAGGCAGGCTGCACATAGACAGCCTGATCGCAGAGTGGTGTTACGGGAGCCTGGGTCTCCAGGTATGCACTGGAGCCCTAGTAAAGAGGCTGCCGGAACCATTCAGAGAAGAAAAGGTTCACAGTAAATAGCAGGGAAATGAAGCAGAAAGCTTCCCGGAAAAGGGACATAGCAAGGTTCCCGGTAAGAGGGACAGAGCAGACAAGGTTCCCAATAAAAAAGGGATGGAGTTAAGTTCCCGGTAAAAAAAAAGGGATGGAGTTAAGTTCCCGGTAAAAAAAAAAAAGGGATGGAGTTAAGTTCCCAGTAAAAAAAGGGACGGAGTTAAGTACCCGGTAAAAAAGGGATGAAGTTAAGTTACAGTAAAAAAGGGATGGAGTTAATTTCCCGGTAAATAGGGAGGGAGCAGGTTATAAAAGGAAATTTAGGTTCCCGGTAAGGGATGAAGCAGATTAAAAAAAAAGAAAGAAAGAAAGAAAGAAAAAAGAAAGCAAGGTTCCCAGTAAGAAGGGACAGAGACAAAAATGGGGTCGGCCACCTCAAAATCGAAAATAGAAGATGCCAAGATGCTATTATTAAGCTCCTTAAGAGGAGTGGAATTAAGTTGAAACTAGATACAGTGAGTCATTTTCTAGAAACCATGATGCATGAAGCTCCTTGGTTTTTAGAGGAAGGCTATGTGAATCTCTCTAGCTGGGACCGATTGGGACGAGACTTGCAGAGTGTGGACTCAGTCACGCCATTGCTGCACAGCACATTGGCAATTTGGAACTTAGTAAAATCAGGTCTGAAAGATAAAATGGGGAGGTACACAGTTGAAATAGAAAAGGGAAGTGATGGTTTAGAAGAAGTCAAGGAAGTTGTGTCTCAGCACAGTAGCCAAAAGGGGATAGAGAAATGTAAGAAAAAAAGGAGTAAAGAAGACAGTTCTAGCTCTGATACTGATGAGGGTTCTGATGACACTAGTGAAAGTGAAGATGAGTTAATAAATAGAATGAGCCAAATTAAGATCAGAAAGGAAAGACCTCTTGAACTGTCAGCACCACTTTTACCAACTTCCCCCCTCCAGATCAGAAGGTGAATAAAGGAGGAAAGCGCAGTAGGCATGCCTCGGTATGGGAGCAATTACCCTGTTAGGTGGGTGCTTTCCCGGTGTTCCAGAATCAACAAGGGGACAGGTGTCATGAACCTATAGATTGGAAGGATATTCAAAGGTAAAAAGAATCAGTGTCTACATATGGGATACAGGCAGCCTTCACCATAGGTCAAGTGGAGGGCTTACATAGATTTTGCATGACTCCATTTGACTGGTAGAATACCAGCAAGGCAGTGTTGTCTGGAGGGGATTATTTGAATTGGAAGGCAGCCTATTTGGTGTATGCAATGGAACAAGCAGCAGTAAATGCTGCCAATGGACAACCTGCCTGGGGAATAGACATGATTATGAGACAGGGAAATTTTGCTAACAATCAAACAGGATATCCTTTGCAGGTATATGAGCAGATTAACAACTGTACCACTAAGTCATGGAAAATGCTGTCGGGGTCAGGAAATTTAGGAGCTTCATTGTCAAAGGTGATACAGGGAAATCATGAGAAATTCGCAGACTTTCTGGCCTGCATGGTGGAAACTGCAGGTAGGGTTTTCCCTAACATGGATGCTGCTATGCCACTCGTGAAGCAGCTAGCCTATGAGCAAGCTAATAAGGCATGCCGAGATGCTATTAGACCTTACAAAAAATAAAACATTGGATATTTGGCTAAAGGTTTGCAGAGATGTGGAACACTCTCAATCCCTCCTTACCAATGAAGGGTTAGTGGCTGCTATATTAGCAGGGTAAAAGGGTAAAAGAAGTCAGGCTGTGACCAATGAAATTACAGGAGGATTTTTTTTTTTTTTTTTTTGCATTGTTGGCAAGCTTTTCCTTCTTGGGACATTCCAAAAAAAAAAAAAAAAAAAAGATAAAAACAGATAATGGACCAGCCTATACTTCTCAAAATTCATGCATTTTTGTCATGCCCTAGGCATTGAAATTAGCCATGGTTTGCCTTATAACCCCCAAAGTCAGGGTATAGTGGAATGTGTCAATGCTACCCCGAAGCATGTTTTATTTAAACACAAAGGGGGAATGGGGATGCAATTCAAATCCCCTAAAGATAAATTAAATATAGCTATCTTCATTCTCAATTTTTGCAATTTGGACTCCCATGGCCATTGTGCCACCGAAAGGCATTGTGCCCCACAACTGCTTCAATCTGTAAAGGTGCAGTGGCAAGATGTCCTCTCCAGGCAATGGAGGGGCTGGGTATATATTGAACTGCCTGAGTAAAGGCATAGAGAGATCGCTATGGGAGGGCCTACCTTGGCATGAGTGTCATTATTCCCAGTCTCTGCTGGACAGACATTGGGGTTGCTGCAAATGCACATTTTGTTATATATGGAGAACTGATAAGAATCACAAGTGTCTTCCCCAGTCACTCTCCAACTTATTCTAAGAGACAGGGTTTCTCATTGATCTTGGAACTTGACTTGGCTATACCAGGCTTCCAGAAGCCTTATTGGTCTTCCTGTATCTGCTTCTTAAGACTTTGAGTAGAAGATTGCCACCATAAAAAGCTGTTTTGGGGTGGGTCTAGGGCCTTTAACTCAGGTTTTCTTCTTGTAAAGTGATATTACAAAATGAACCATCTCTCCAGACCAGTCTATCTAATATCTGTTTTAGTTTAGATTTGTGCTTCTTTTAGTATTCAGCTGTTGAGTTCTTCTGGTGATATATAGTATGAATACAGTAACAATGATCACATTTTCTGTTTCTTTATCCAGAAAATGTTGATTTCACTGTAAGCTAGATGAGAATCAAGAACACACACACAGACACACACACACATACACACACACACACACGTATACAGAGAGAGAGAGAGAGAGAGAGAGAGAGAGAGAGAGAACAAAGCTGGGATGATAATGGATGTATGAGGAAAGAAATTCAAAGTCCATACTGCCTAGAGTCTAACATACACACAAATGCTTAAAGGATGACAGAGAGATAGGGATAGCACAGCAGACAGACAGGTGGTGTGGGAAGCTACTACAACTAGAGATAGATACTAGAAGTAGAATAACATTCAAGTACAGAAGAAATTTAAAGACAGATTCAGCAAGGAAAGACAATTAATGAAAAGCAGAAAACAGAAGTGAGAAGCCCAGAACATTGTTTACCATCTTGTTAGTTAATTTCCATGTATACACTAATGACATTATACATCTTCTAAGTAAGTTCTTCAGTATCTTTTAAAGTAAGATTAGATAGTTACTCCAGCTTGTTTCTTGTTTCTGATTGCTTGGGAATCTTTTGAAGCCCTTTATTTTAAGGTGATAGCTATCTTTGTTGTTGAGGTATGTAGAGATATTAATTATCATTGGTGGGAAATTCCCGTTATTTTGATGTTGATGTTGATATAGTATGTATGTTTCTCTCCTTTTGGTTTTACTTGTGTGAAATCACTTCTTGGATGTAGTTAGACTCATTGGAGTGTGGTTTTATTTCTAGTGCTTTTTAAGAGCTGAATTTGGGGATAGATATTATCTAAATTTGATTTTGTTATAGAATATCTTGTTTTCTTCATCTACAGTGATGGAAAATTTTGCTGGGTATAGTAGTCACTGCTGGCATCTGTGGTCTCTTACAGCCTATAAGACATGTTACCAGACCCTTCCTCCTACTGGCTTCAGTGTGAGAGGATGTACACAGTCTTGCAATGAATTGAAGTTCCTGGATTCATTTTCAAATTTAAACAATACCAGATGTCCCTTAAATCCTTGCCAAAACAAAACACATGTAGAGTCCCACAGTCAACATTAGTGTGGGAACTTGAAATCTTGTGGAAGAGGTAGGAGAATGATTGATGAACCTGGAGGGAATGTGGATTCCACAAGAAGTCCAATATAATGAGATAACCTTGACACTTGGGTGGTCCTATAGATTGAACCACCAATCAAAATGAATACAAGGTCTGACCTGGATTGCAGCACAATGAAGCAGATATACAGTTTGGATTCATGACAGTCTCCCATGACCTGGGCCAGGGGCTGACCCTGACTCTGTTGTCTGCCTGTTGACCCAGTTTCCCTAACTGGGCTGCCTTGTCTGACCTCAGTGGGAGAGATTGTTCCTAGGCCTGTAGTGACTTAATGTGCCATGGTAGGTTAGTACCTGTGGGGAGAGCTACAAAAACTCATAGGTAAAAAATATAACTAGTAGAGGAGAAAACGTATGAGGGGAATTCTGGAAGAAGAGGAAGAATGGTGATCAGCATGTAAAGTCAGTCAATAGATAGATTAACTGATTGATAGATAACACACAAATTATGATATATTTAATTTCAAGATCTACAATAAAGTTACCTACTTTGAGCCTTAAACTATATCTTTAATGGAATCAAAGAATTAAGTAGTTCTTCTCAAAGGAAAAAAATATCTATCTTCCACAAACTGAGTTATTTAAAATATTGGAAATACTGGAATAATCTTCAGTATCCACTTGTGTCTTCTCAACTGTGTTCGAAAGCTTTCTATTTTTATTTTTATTTTTTAAAGTTTTTTCTCTTATAATTAAAAAAATTCTTTTTGAATATTTTTTAAATTTACATTTCAAATGTTGTCCCCTTTCCTAGATTCCTGCTCCCAGACACTCTCTATGCTATCCTCACTCCCCTACTTCTATGAGTATGTTCCCTGACCAACCAACAAATCCAACAATTCTCCTTCACTGGGGTATCTATCTGGGTATCCATTGAGCCTTCATAGGACCAACGATCTCTCCTCCCATTGATGCATAACAAACCATCCTCTGCAGAATATGTAGCTGGAGCCACGTGTACTCCTTTGTTGATGGCATAGTTCATGGGAGCTCTGAGGGGGACTGGTTGGTTGATATTGTTTTTCTTCCTGTGGGGTCACAATCCCCTTCAACTCCTTCAGTCCTTTCTCTCACTCCTCTATTGGGGACCCTGTGCACAAGCCAATGATTGGCTACAAGCATCCATCTCTATATTTCTTTTTTTTAAATCAATTTTAGTTTTAAATTTTACACTCCATATTTTATTCACCTCACCCGATCCACCATCCGATTCTTCCATATCTCACACCTTCTCCTCACCCCACCTTGTCTCCACATGGAAGCCCCACACAACTTCATCTGACTTTTAAACTCCCTGCAGGCTCCAGTCTCATGAGGCTTAGGTGCTCCATCTCTGAATGAACACAGACCTAGTAATCCTCTACTGTATGTGTGTTGGGGGCCTTATATCAGCTTATGTATACTGTCTGTTTGGTGGTCCATTGTTTGAGAGATCTCAGGGCTCCAGATTAATTGAGACTGCTGGTCCTATTACAGGATTGCCGTTCTCCTCAGCTTCTTTCAGCCTTCCCTAATTCAACAACAGGGGTTAGCTGCTTCTGTACATTGGCTGGGGGCAAATATCTGCATCTGGTTCTTTCAGCTGCTTGTTGAGTCTTTTGGAGGGCAGTCAAGATAGATACCTTTTTGTGAGCACTCCATAGCCTCAAAAATAGTGTCAGGCCGTGAGACCTCCTGTTGAGCTGGATCCTACTTTGGACCTGTCTCTGAACTTTCTTTTTATCAGGCTCCTCTCCATTTCCATTCCAGTAATTCTTTCAGACAGAAAAAATTATGCGTCAAATTATGGGATGTGACTGTGGGATGGCAACAGGCATTGAAATGGGCAGTAGGCATCTTACTATGACTAAAACTTCATGGAAGGGATGGGACCCCCTTACTTAAAGATTAACAAGGAAAATATCACAAAGTAAAAAGGGGAGTTTTGGAGCTTTTTCTTCATTCACTGTTTTCTATTATGATTCCCACACTACTATTACACATTATCTATCATTTTTTCTTCAAACATTTTATTAATTTAACTTGTGTGTGCCATACCCAAACCACTCTTCTTTGTATCATGTCATTTAATATTTTCAGAATAATATAAATCTTTCTCTTTTATGTAATTCAACCCATGATTACTGGAAACTAGTTTCTTGCAAAAGTTGTTGATTTCTGAATTAAATTTCTCCAAACCCAATTTTTAATTCATAAAGCAGTTACTGTTAAGTAAATGATGACGAATGAAATTAACATTTGATTAGATCCATACCTGCTTTTGAATACTACATAGAGTGAGCATTGTGTGGGGTTCTGACACTAGGAGAATTTGTGCTATATGAAGAAAATATAAACTACTTTGAGAACATTGGAAGTGGGTATGAATAAGGGGAATGAGGTATGTTAATGGTGAAAATGAACTATACAGAACTAATCAAAAGAAATACATTAAAATATAAAACTAGAGAGGATCCACTTGAATCATAATTATAAGTATTAAGAAGGTTCCTAGTAAAAAACTTAGTGATGAAATTCGTTTTTCCAGAGTATTTTTTACTTCTCACACATTTCTATCATAGGACATACAAAGTTAATTCTTTTTTTATAATTAATTTATTTTATGTGCTTTATTGTTTTGCCTTCCTGTATATTTTATAAGTATATTACAGACAGTTGTGAGCTTCCATATGGGTAGTGGGAATTGAACCATTGTTCTATGGAATAGCAAATCAGTGGTCTTAACTACTGATCCATCTCTCCAGATTCTCAAAATTGTTACAAGGAGGCAAAGGTTTTATACTGAAATATTTGATTACCTAGGATATGATGTACATACTTATATATGCAGCAGAAGGCAGAATGAGGAGAACTTTTACAATTTCAAGGTGAGCCTAGTCTACATTGTAAGTTACTGGCATTCTAGGATTAATAGGAAGACCTATCTCTGTTAACTAAAAAGAAAAACAATTTTTTTTTAAAAAAAAAAAGGTATTATTGAGTCTCCACAGATCAGCTCAGAGATTGCAGAGGGTGAGCCAGCAGAAGCAACATAGCTTCTGGGACAGACAGATATATGGGTACCTTCCCCACCAGAGGAGAGGTGCCCTCCCAGGAGGGCTCTGAGTGCCTGAACAGGTGAGGGAGCCATCTTGTATCCTGTGTCCCTTGGAGACCAATCTGTACAGGTGAGCTTGAAGACTGAAGAGGAAACACATCTTCTGGGACAGGCCCTGTTTCAGGCCTTCATTTTCAGCCAGGAGGCAGGTCTGAACACCAGACCTCTGTGCACCTTCCCTGAAAGAGGAGAGCTTTCCTGAAAAGAGTACTCTGATCACTGAGACTCAGGAGAGAGCTGGACTCTCAGGACTGCTGACAGAGGCTAACGTAAGTATCTTAGTAACAGAAACCAAGACCACTCACCAACATCAGAACCCAGCACTCCCCTTTAGCCAGTCCTGGATACCCCAACACATCTGAAAAGCAAGATTCAGGTTCAAAATCATATCTCATGATGCTGGTACAGGACCTTAAGAAGGGAATTAATAACTCACTTAAAGAAATACAGGAGAACACTGCTACACAGATAGAAGCCCTTAAAGAATCACAGAAAAACACTGCTAAACAGGTAGAAGTCTTTAAAGAGGAAACACAAAAATCCCTCAAAGAATTACAGGATAACACAACCAAACAGGTGATAGAATTGATCAAAACCATCTAAGACCTAAAAAGAGAAGTAAAAACAATAAAGAAAAACCAAAGTGAGACAACTCTGGAGATAGAAACCCTAGGAAAGAAATCAGGAACCATAGATGCGAGCATCAGCAGCAGAACACAAGAGATAGAAGAGAGAATCTCAGGTGCAGAAGATTCCATAGAGAGCATGGGCACAACAATCAAAGAAAAATGCAAAAAAGATCCTAACTCAAAACATCCAGTAAATCCAGGACACAATGAGAAGACCAAAACTACCGATAATAGGGGTAGATGAAAATGAAGATTTTCAACTTAAAGGGCCAGCAAATGTCTTCAACAAAATTATAGAAGAAAATATCCCAAACCTAAAGAAAGAGATGCCCATGAACATACAAGAAGCCTAAAGAACTCCAAATAGACTAGACCAGAAAAAAAAATTCCTCCTGACACATAATAATCAGAACAATATATGAACTAAATAAAGACAGAATATTAAAAGCAGTAAGGGAAAAGGGTCAAGTAGCATATGAAGGCAGGCCTATTAGAATTACACCAGACTTCTCATGAGAGTCTATGAAAGCCAGAAGATCCTGGACAGATATTATACAGACCCTAATAGAACAAAAATACCAGCTCAGACTGCTATACCCAGCAAAACTCAATTACCATAGATGGAGAAACCAAAGTATTCCATGACAAAACCAAATTCACACAATATCTTTCCACAAATGCAGCCCTTCAAAGGAAAATAATGGGAGAACACCAAAACAAGGACAGAAACAACACCCTACAAAAAGCAAGAAAGTAATCCTTCAACAAAGCTAAAAGAAAACAGCCACAAGAACAGAATCCCAACTTTAACAACAAATATAACAGGAAGCAACAATTATTTTTCTTTAATTTCTTTTAACATCAATGGAATCAATTCCCCAATAAAAAAACTTAGACTAATAGACTGGGTACACAAACAGGAAGCAACATTTTGCTGCTTACAGGAAACCCACCTCAGGGAAAATGACAGACACTACCTCAGATTGAAAGCCTGGAAAACAATTTTCCAAGGAAATGGTCTGAAGAAACAAGCTGGAGTAGCCATTCTGAAAAACTGACTTTCAACCAAAAGTTATCAAAAATGACAAGGATGTGTCTTTGTATATGCATAAATACAAATATTAACAAACATTTGAATTGTATCAACTTTATTTTTCTGACAATAATTGCTATATTTGAGTATTAGGAATTCCATTTTTTTTTTGATAAGGTATCTTGCAGGAGACAGCAGTAGGGGCAGAACTTTTCCTGCAAGTCAGAAACATATCATGAACATTTCCTCAGACACAAAACAGATTTCCCAGAGTGCACAACTTGAACTTGAGTTTGTAACAATTAAATGTGAAGCTGCACCTGTGTGCAGCATCTGTGCTTCTCAAACCTCAATATTCACACACACCAAATGAGGTCTTCTGAACATGTGCATTCCCTTCTGCAGATGTGGTATGCAAGCTCTGGTTCTATATTCTGAACAAGCTTTTAGATACTACTGCTGTTGGTCCAAAAGAATCTCTTGAGAAATGACTTTGTGAGAATCTACCATAGAAAACCACTTCCCCATAAATGGAGGTAAAGGCAGATAGGGCCAGAGTGAAAACTTCAACTGAAATCTAGGCTCAGTGGTATCCACTCTTTTCTGGCTACTCAAATTATTATGAAAAAATTAACAATGGCTTACCCCTCACACATGGGTGATTCCGGTTCCACATCAGAGTCACTTGTTGGCATGGTCCTATAGTGAACAGGAAATAATCCTCCAATAACCACAGAATGGTTTTCAGCTTCTACATATCCAGTCAAATTAAATTTGCGCAGCAACCTGCAAGTCGTATTCTGGTGTGTAATTGGAGCATATAATTCAATAAACGAAAATACAGTAAATCCCAGAATCAAGCACTTCATTCTGCTAGCCATTTTCATGTGGTGAGATTGAGGGTATGAAAGTGTTGAGGTGACACCGGTTTTAAGAAAGCACGTTGATGGAGTGTTGGAGTGTGTGTGTATGTCTGTGTGCGTAACTGCTTGCTGCTGCTGACTAAATAAGTTCATATTGTAGACACAGATGTCACAATCAGTTGCAATTTGTGGATCTGGAATAGGAACTGAGCAGTCCTCTGAGATGTGGAACCTGGTCATCCTGTATGCTTTGCAAAGATAAATAATGACAGAATCATGGGTTTAAATTTGAAAGTTATTTTAAGTTGTAGAAACTCTTCCCTCTTGTTTGGCATAGGCAACTTCATGAAATGTCACTGTAGCCAATTCCTTGGACTTTGTGCATACCAGGCCCGCACTCTGCTGTTGACTGACTTCTCCATCCATTTCTGCTCTCTTGCTTGCTAGCTCTCACTCACTCAAAGATAAATTTCTTGTTTCCAGGTCAATACCTAGTCTCTCGGTCTTCCTCTCCATTCATTTTCAAACATTCCCCTTCCCACCCTTAGATACAGTTCACAGTAAATTGTCAGAATATAATCCAGTGTAAGTTTTTCAGTCTTTGAAAATGTGTGGACCATTTGATCATTTGGTTTTTCGCACAACAGGAGAAATAAAAACAAAACAAACCAAAACAAAAAACAAACAAACAAACAACAACAACAACAAAACCCTTGAGCTATAAGTTTTACTTATAATGGTGAAATTTATAATAAATATACTATATCAGATGGAGCTCAGGGAATCTTGTGGAATATTTGTGGGCAGTAGTGGGAACTCCCAGAGACTAAAACACCAACCAAACAGAGAACATACCCTGGATCATGGTTGTATATAGAAGCAGTGCAGCTTGGTCTTCAAGTGAGTCTGCCAACATCTGAAGTGGGGGCTGATCCTGAATCTGTTACCATCCTCTGCACTCTGTTTCCCTAAGTGAGCAACCTTGGAAGGGTTCATTGGAAAAGGGTATGGCTAATCCTACTGTGACTTGCTGTGTGGTTGTGGGAATGGTGTGGGGAAAGGGACTTGAAAGGACCTGATAAAAAGATGACCCCAGAGGATCTTTCCCTTCTCCTCTAAATAGGGAGCAGGGAATGGGGAGAAGATCAGTGTGAGGGGCACTGGGAGGAGAAGTGGGGCAGGATTTGGAGATGTAAAGTGAATGAATTTTTAAAAAGTTAAAATATTCTTGGTGTATAAATTTTACTTATAATATTTAAAGTAATAATAAACTAAAAGTACTACATAGAGAACTTGGAATCACCTGTAAGCTATTCACATACTGGGCTATAAGGGTCCTGTTGATTGTATTCCTGAATGCATTTACTATACCAAGCAAACTCCAATACAGTTCAAGAAAAAAAAAAAACATAAAATTACTTTCCAAGTTACTAAATTTTACCTATATTTTCTACTTCTTTACATCTCTAGTAACCTTAATAGGCAAAACAGTAGTTACTGTGAGCAAGAAGTCAAAAGAGTTGAGCTATTCTCTTTCTTACAGTATAACAGTCAGTCGGCTTTGTGTTTCCATATTCATGTCTAATAACAATCAATCCTTACACAACACATTAAAGGGCTATATTTTGTGTAGTTTTAACTTTTACACATTACTCTACATAATATCACTGAATATGAGAATTGGCCTCTATTTCTTTTTTGTTTATTTGTTTTTGTTTTGTTTTGTTTTCTTTTTTTGATATAAGGTTTCTCTGTGTAGCCCTGGCTGTGCTGGAACTCACTCAGTAGACCAGGCTAGCCTCGACCTCATGGCCTCTATTGCTATAATATATAAAAATATACTAGTGAAAGGAACCCCTTCCCATTTTAAAAACAATTCTTTCACAAGTACTCTTCTTACTGTAACCCTAACAAGCATTTGTTTTTCACATGACATCCTTAGAATCATCAGTTCCCCTGGTACACCTCACTGTGAAGTACATTGACTTCCTCTACCTGATCCTCATTGAAAGACTTCTTACTTGTAGGTTAAGCATACTCCATCTCCCAACAACTCCAGAATTTCCCAAAGAAAGGATCTTATTTCTTTTTTTAAAAAAATTTTTTATTAGATATTTTCTGAATTTACCTTTCAAATGCTATACCGAAAGTTCCCTCTACCTTCCCCTCACCTTGCTCCCCTACTCACCCACTCCCACTTCTTGGCCCTGGCGTTCTCCTGTAATGGGGCATATAAAGTTTGCAAAACAAGGGGCCTCAATTCCCAGTGATGGCCAACTAGGCCATCTTCTGCTACATAAAATCTTATTTATAAATCACTGGAGAACCAGGAGTCTGTGCTCATTTCCCCACAGCTGGTTCAATCTTTATAAGTCTCCCTGCAGTGACATTCTTGCCTTGATCAAGAGTTATCAGTGTGCTATTTGTCTATAGAGTAGTCTTCAACTTCCAATGCTCTGGGCCTTATATAATCTCCCTTATATTTTCAATATATTACTGACCAGTCTTTGTGAATAGCCTGATTCTCAGGAGCTACGCCACAACATACTTTTCAGAGTTTGGCTTCATCTAATAAAATGTCTCACAGGTGAGGGACCATTCCTCAGTGCTAATAGCATGAGAATCCGTACTGAGCTTCTGGGCTCAGTCCAGACCTTTTCCAGAATGACTCAGAATGATGCCTGGCCTCCCTTTCTTCCCAGAGGGCACATATTTTTGAGATAATTACTATTTGGTTGCCAAGGATACTTCTTGGCAAATTATATTTATCACACACAGTGACTTGTCATAATCCTCACAGGAAATGGTGTTCTAGAGAACATAAAATTATTAAGACACATTATCTTCAGTTATATTGTTATTTTAAAATGAGTCCTTTATACTTTAAGTGGTATCCTCATACCTTAATCTTTCTCACATCATGAATTAGATTCAGGTGGAGGAGGCTTCTGATTTGTGTAACAGCATTTAGTATTCAGTATGATATACTTCAGAATACTAGTCTATTTCTATCAGGAGAACAGTGGTTTCATCCTCTAAATTCCATTAAAGTCAACAAAGCTCAAGGAAAGGTGACAAAAGGCCTCCACTGTATTCTTACTGGGATGCGTCCTGTGAAATGCACATCTATGGGAACACAATGTCTCATTTCCAAGCATATCACCTCAGGTGACTGTTATGTTTTACCTTTCATAAATAAGTAGACATGCACTCTCATGGCAAAAGCAAGCTAGGATAGGGACAAAAAAGTCCATGTCCTCTTTTAATCCCATAGAAAGGAAGCAAATGAATGAAGTCTGGGAGATTAGAATATAGCTCTAGTCCCTTCACTAGTTGGCTCTCATTTCCTCTCTTATGATCCCAGCCCTCTACCTTTTTTTCCTTTGAGTGCTATAAATTCTCTGACTATGGATGCATATTTTCCAAAGTCAAACTAAATGCCATATGAACATGAAAGCTGCCAGATTTAGCAGTGGGAAATTTGTTTTATTGCCTCTTAAGGTGAAACTGTTTCTCTCGAAGTATTTTGAACTTAGATATATGAATCCCTGACTTTGACAGGAGCCAGGGGTCCAGGAGACTTGAGGGAACACCTACCATTCCATGTAAGTGGGAATTACCACACATAGGGTTCCACCAGAAAACCTCAGCTTGACTGGAGACTAGGTTGTCTGTGCATAGCCAATTGCCATACAATAATCATTCTATTCTCTAATAATAATAAGAGATTCTGTCTAGACTTGTCTTTGCCAGTAAGCAAGGATAACACCTGAGCCCACTATACTCTCCTCAATACAGACAAAGAGTATTTAAAGGTTGTATGAATTTCGAAAAAGCTCATGAACCATGTATACTGCTGATGAATGATGTTGGGAATTCTGAGAAGTCAGAGCATCATATCCGCCATGGTGAACTCATAGTGGATCACAGGCTTTGGCCAGCCACAGCTTATCAGACATTACATTCCCATACATTTCCCATTATAATTGTTCAGGTTTTTGACCAGTTTGAATCTCAGTTAATGATGGAATACCAGGTTATTCTTGTGCCATGTCAGTATATGCATGGACACAGTAATCATTATCTTGTTTCCTATGCAGAACTCTAAGAATCAGTAGGGAAATCAACCGTGCACTTAGTTTCATGTTTAATGGGTGTTCTTTTTATTTAGGACGATGTTGAGATTAGGTTATCTCCTGCTCTATGTCACTCCATGTTGTGTACAACGATGTTCTTTCAGAGTTTGCTTTGCCCCATGAGACTTCCAATTAGAAACAGATTTTCATTTTATTTGACAGTGGAAAAAGACTGTGTGCTGGGGTTGATAGTTCTAGGAAAGATGGTACGATATTGGTGTGTTTGGAAATATAGGTAACGTGAATTTACCCTTTTGCAATGCACTTCTTTATGACAAAGGGTCTTGCAAAATTACTTGGCGCCAAATTACTCCTTTAGGGGAAAGAACAGTACCCGGGGACAACATAATGAGTTCTTACAGGGAAAGAGACTCTTCCTTTTAAAAGCAAGGGGGAATCTTCATTAAGAGGAATACTTACAGTAAAGGAATGATGACTACCCTGACAGTGTGTATTCTGGGTAATTTTTGCTAACTTGATACAAGCTATTGTCACCTGGAAAGGGGGAATTACAATCTAGAAATTGCCTCCTTCAGATTGTCTTCAGCCATATCTTGATGTTTAATTGGTATAGAAGAGCCCAGCCCACCTTGGAGGATGCCATACTTATATAGGTGTTTGTCAGACGATTAATATTGGTAGCTGAAAAATTCAGGGAGAGCATTCCAGTAAGGGACCTTCCCTGTCATCTCTTATTCTTTCTCTATCTTTATATTGCTATATTGGCTTATCTCAATGACAACCTAAGTAGAACAGGACAACAGGGTTGAGTAGAGTGAATTGAGGCATTGGCTAATCTTGCAGTGGATCCATCTTTCCCCCTTCCTGCAAACACCCTCAACCTTCTCTTATAGCCCATTTCTATTTCTTTGTTTCAAATGCCAATAACCAAGACATTTCCGGAAATTCAGGACACAATCAAGGCTGGAAATCAGATAGCTGATATATATATATATATATATATCAGACACAGTAATATATATCGGACACAGTAATCATTACCATATATATATATACACATACATATATTACTGAATACTAAAAATTCAAGCTGGTGCCTAACTACATGATTTAATACTACTGGTACTAGAATGTAATCTGCATACTAAACAGGGGAAAGGGTAAACACACATTCAGTTACAAACATTTCTATGGACAATGGTGACCTGCCCTACAGGAATATAGGTGCCAAATTATTTCTAGTGAGACACTGCTGGTCTCATAGATCAATGTCGAACTCAGAAGCTTCCTCCTGAAAACACATGTGAAGTCACAGAATGACTCACAACTGGACAATGTACAGAAAGTAAGAGAATTCATTTCTAAGTTCTAAATGGATGTTTCCATGAAATTCCTCCCCCGAGGGCTTAGGAAAGTTTGTGTACAATGATGCACAAAATTTTTCAGAGCCAATAGGGATGGAAGACACCAGGGAAACAGTGCCTTGATCATTTTGGAGGGAACAGTGTTAACTGCACATGAGTCTTTCTATAGAAAGTAACAGAGAGTGCTGCTTCACAGGAGACAACCTAAATGAGCAGGACTGGGCAAGGGTGGTCACTCCAGTCACTAAATTAAGCCAAAGAAGTTGCTCTCCAAGCTTCTAGGAAACAACTCAGCTAGCACTTTGGCCTAACTCAGTGGAAGTGACTTACATTTATGGTTTTCATACCCCACTGCTAGGGTGAATATATAGAAAATAATTGAAATGTTTTGAAAGTGGCAAACAGTAAGTAAGTGATGAATAGCAAACAACCTAAGATGGGAGAATAGGGCCTGTAATAACCTGGAAATTATAAATTAAGGATAATTATAAATGTCTCAAGTAAACAATTGCTAATCAAACTCTTTTCTAATTTTTGCTTTTTGCTTTTTTGTTTGCTTTTTGTTTGTTTGATGGATGGATTGATTTAATCAGGTATTTTGAGACAGAGTTTCGCTGTGTAGCTCTGGCAATGATTGATTACACTCTGTGGCTTAGGCTGCCTGTGAGCTATGCCCCGTCTCTCTTTCATTTAAAGACAAGTCTCAGTATATAACCTGACTCTCCTGGAACTCATGTGGTAATCAATCGTAGAGATATGCTCCCACTTCTGCTCTCTTTGTGCTGGAAAGAGAGGAGGCTAATCTTTCCTTAAAAAGTATGTATGAAAGTAATCTGTAGGCTGTTTCCAACTCAGAAAAGTACATAAAGGAAACACTTTAAAACTAACTTTTATCCAATTTTTCTGATCCTAAGTATATATTATATCTATAGCAGGAAGTGAGAATTTCATTCCTAATCTTTATTACAGGGGAAAATTCTACTAGAAATTGCTTGTTGATATGAACCCAGGGATCAGAAGGAATTTCTAATGTCAGGGTAAGAATTCAGGTCATTTTTTTTCTCATCTAATTTGGCTTTTGAAGCTTCATATATTTGCTGTTCAGAATGTAGGTGATACAGGAATCTTGTCTGTGTTCCTATATGTGACTTCTAAAATGTGCTTCATCCATGGCCATTAAGAATTGAATAATATTCCATTGGTTACAGAAGGCTCTTGCACCCTTTCTCACAGTTAGTTCAATGCTTCAGCTCTTCAGGTTCCAGGTCTGTGGTGTCCATTGTGTCAGTTTTAAATTTATGTTGAACAGATCAGCTTAATTTCCCTTAAAAATGTATTCCTATACTTTAAAGTCTTCCTCAAAATCATGCTTATGTTCTCTCATTGGATGTGTTGAATGAATCAATGTTATGGCATGATTACCTTCACCTAAATGCTCCTGTTTGGAAAGAAATCCAGTGTAGAATACTGTTGGCACAGGGAGAAAGTTGGTGAGATAGCCATAATAATTCAGATTGCACTCCATTATTCTATTTTTCACTTTTTCACTCACTTAAACTTTATGTGAGAAAGATCATCAATGAAACAAGTTGATGTCCAACAGATGCACCAATTCTCTACCCCTTCAAGAAGTTTTCAGTTTAAATAATAAATATGAAGAACATTGGAATATTTGCTTATATATATATGTATATATATATATATATATATATATATATATATATATATATATATATATATCCATCCCTAGGTGTTGATAATCTTCTTTGTAGTACCATAACATTCATAGTGAGGATTTGAACTACAAAGCTTTGATTACTCTCTGTGTGAGAGGTAGTTTAATGATTTAAGTATACTTTCCAGTATTTCGTGATAGAGACAGAGCACAGGGGCTCCAATGGAGGAGTTAGGGTGAGGACTTAAGAGGCTTAAGGGATTTAGAACCCCATAGGAAGAAGAACAATACCAACCAACCAGAAGCTGCAGATTTTCTAAAGACTAAAGCAGTATCCAACTTTAAAAAACAAGTCAAAGAGAACATTTTTCAAGAACTCAATGTTTCACAAAGGCTTGATAGTATCAAATAGTTAATATGTTAATAGTTAATATCTCTCTATAGACAAGCATTGATAACAAATCTTCACATATGAAGCAAGTTTAGTAAGAGAAAACAAATACAACCAATATAAAGATGATTACAATAATGTATTATAATAAGACACATGAATCTATTTCTAATACTGAAATTCATTGTCTGTATTTGTTCTTCTGAGAATAATTTCAAACCTTCCTCTGGACTGTGAATGTTGCAATATATACACATAAGGGTGTTTCTATATGTGTTTGTAGAGCTTCTAGCTGCAGGCAGCCTTCCTTGTTGCATTTTCAGTACAGATAGTGAGAGAACACTGAAACAGAGAAAGGAGGAAATAACCATATTTGAAGTGCAATATGGCAAAACAAGTAGCAGAAGCAGTAAAGAAGTGTAATGGTACAAACAAAGTTCTAGGCTTTCCTTTGAATGGTAGTGTCAAAAACATCTCTAGCAAATATGGAATTCTCACAGCAGGAGCAAGTGAGTTTCCCAGAAAAAAATTCTATTCCTCTGCCCACCTATCCACCCATTCCTGCCTCCCTGCCCTCCATTCCTCTACACTGGGGAAATCTTTCAGACACATAGGACCAAGGACCTCTCTTCCCACTGATGCCCAACAAGGTCATTCTCTGCTACACATGAGCCTGGAGCCATGTGTACTCATTGGTTGGTGGTTTAATCTTCAGAGTTGTTTTGATTTCCATTTTGCTGATGACTAAAGATATTGAACATTTCTTTAGGTGCTTCCTGGCCATCTGAGATTCCTCAGTTGAAAATTCTTTGATGTGTTCTGGCATTAATTTTGTGAGAATTTTATTGAGTATTTTTGCATCGATATTCGTGAGCGCAATTGGTCTGGAGTTTTCTTTCTTTGTTGGGTCTTTGTGTAGTTTATGTATAAGTGTAATTGTGGCTTCATAGAAAGAATTGGATAGTATTCCTCCCGTTTGCATTTTGTGGAATAGTTTGAAGAATATTGATATTAGATCTTCTTTGAAGGGAGAGTGAGGAGACAGAGAATAGACACATAGAAAACAGCAGCATCCTCAGTGCCAGGAGGGGCCAGAATGAATTCCTTCATGTTCTCCTCACTTAGATTCCTGTGCACTCCTGACCTGAAATCCCTCAGTGATGGAGTGTTACCTGGGAGCTGTTAGGTAAAATAAAGCCTGGCCATTCAAAGTTGCTTCTGGTCATTAATTTTTAACCACAACAGAGAAGCAAACTAGCAAACAAGTAAATGACAGGAATGTTTGAGAGTTGTAGAAGTGGAGTTGGGTTGTGTGAAATGGTTGTGAGTATAAAAAGGCAACAGTTGAAAACAGGAAGCACTTTGGAGGATGTTCTGGATAGCCCTGGGGCTAATTGTATTTGATGGTAATTCTGTTCTCCTGCAAGGGGTTTTGAACCAGGAATGAATCAGCACTCAGGTGGTTTCCTGTAAACCTTCTTCCCACTTTAATTTATAAATGAAGTCTAGAGCCAGTGATTGGTCAGAGAAAGAGTGGGAGGTGGAGCTGAAGGTTTTGGGAAAGAAAGTGAGAGAGGACAGCCTAGGAGAAGGAAAAAGGAAAGTGGAGCAGAAGCACCTGGCCTGAAGAAAGCACAAGCTAAAAGGGGTCTATTATATGGAAAACATGGTAGTGTAGTGGTAGATCTGCCCAATCTAGGTGCACAGCATGCATTCATAGTTACAGAGTTGTGTTTTCATTGCCCATGTTTATTTGGGTTGGAGATTTACTGCAATAGGAGTGTGTTTAACATCTGGCTATATCAGCTGATGTTTTCATTGATGATGAAGAGCCATTGGGAGCTGGGAAGCAGAGAAGAGATGAGACTAGGGTAGCTTTATGGAGGTTCTTCTGAGATGTTTCACCTTTTGTTGGTATATTTGTTTCATATAGAGGATTTTCACATGAAAATTAACTACAAAAGAATGAGCCAAGAAGATTAATTAACATGGAATATATCTTAGGTGGGTTTAAATAGCTAAAGTGAATCAAACTGAATGGGAAAGGAATGGAACAGAGCAGAGCAGAGCAGAGCAGAGCAGAGCAGAGCAGAGCAGAGCAGAGCAGAGCAGAGCAGAGCAGACCAGACCAGACCAGACCAGACCAGACCAGACCAGACCAGACCAGACCAGAAAACTAAAAATATATCCTGCATATATTTGGTCAGTCCTAAGAAAGATGTTTGGCAATTCTGTTTGTCATGTGATTAATTTTTACACTACTTCTCAAGACAACCACCACATAATTCTGATTCAATCTGCTGAATTTAATTCCAATCTGCTCCCCAATACCCAGTGAATGTCCATGCCAATGCTCACCCACAATTCCTGAGATTCTTTTTACAAGAAAACTTACTTAGAATTTTACCCAAAAAGAAAATATATTTCAAAATTGTAAGTCATATTATAATATTTTGTATGTCATGGCTTACAAAGAACAAAATAACACTTTAAATTAGGCTATAATCATTTGTTCCTGTGAAGGCTTGATCCTCCAGTGTAGGTGAATGCCAGGGTGGTGAGGTGGAGTGGGTGGGTGGCAAGAGATCATCCTCATAGAAGCAGTGGAAGGGGGAATAGGAGAGGATGCTTCTGGAGGGGAAACTGGTTAAATGTAAATACTTAAAATATCCAATAAAAAAGAAAATATACTACAATCATAATTTCAGGAAGATACTTTATTTTATCTGTAATAAGACTGTTTAATAATAATGTACATGTGCTTATTCAACAAAGTTTAGATGGATTCTATTTTAGATAAAAAATTTAATCTAAGACTCTAAAGTTATACATGAAAACAGTTCCATTATTTTCTGAGGGTATTGTAGATAAACAGATTAGCAATTTATCTGATAATCTGTTACTCTTGAAATTCACAACTCAAATATACCCCTGTAATTTTGGTTGATTAGTACTTATGGAAATTGTATTTTATTTTTTTCATATTGATAGTCTTTTTATTTTTGCATTTTATTGTAGTGTTTTTTTTCTTTTTTTCTTTATTATTAGAGAGTTTCTTCATTTACATTTCAAGTGTTACCCAAAAGTCCCCTATACCCTCCCCCCCGCCCTGCTCCCCTACCCTCCCTCTCCCACTACTTGGCCCTGGCTTTCCCCTGTACTGGGGCATATAAACATTGTTAGACCAAGGGCTATTCTTCCCAATAATGGCCAACTAGACCATCTTCTAATACATATGCAGCTAGAGACATGAACTCTGGGGTTCTGATTAGTTCATATTGTTGTTCCATCTATAGGGTTGCAGACCCCTACAGCTCTTGGGTACTCTCTCTAGCTCCTACATTGGGGACCGCGTGTTCTGCCCTATAGATGATTGTGAGCATCCACTTCTGCGTTTGTCAGGGACTGTCAAAGCCTCCCAGGAGACAGCTATATCAGGGTCCTTAAAGCAATGTCCTGCTGGTGTATGCAGTAGTGTCTGCGTTCAGTGGCTGATTATGTGATGGACTACCCAGGTGGGGTGCTCTCCGGATGGTCCATCCTTTCATTTTAGCTCCAAACTTTGTCTCTGCACATTCTTCCATGTATATTTTAATCCCTATTCTAGGGAAGAATGAAGTATCCTCGCGTTGGTCTTTCTTGATTTTCTTGTGTTTTGGAACTTGTATCTTGGGTATTCTAGGTTTCTGGGATAATATCCGCTTATCAGTGAGTGCATATTAAGTGACTTCATTTGTGATTGGGTTACCTGACTCAGGATGATATTCTCCAGATACATCCATTTACTCAGGAATTTCATAAATTCATTGTTTTTAATAGCTGAGTAGTACTCCATTGTGTAAATGTACCACATTTTCTGCATCCATTCCTCTGTTGAGGGACATCTGGGTACTTTGCAGCTTCTGGCTATTATAAATAAGGCTGCTATGAACATAGTGGAGCATGTGTCTTTGTTACCAGTTGGAATATCTTCTGGGTATATGCCCAGAAGAGGTATTGCTGGATCTTCTGGTAGTACTATGTTCTGTTTCCTGAGAAACCACCAGACTGATTTCCAGAGTGGTTGTACCAGCTTGCAATCCCACCAGCAATGAAGGAGTGTTCCTTTTTCTCCACATCCTCGCCAGCATCCGCTGTCACCTGAATTTTTGATCTTAGCCATTCTGACTGGTGTAAGGTGGAATCTCAGTGTTGTTTTGATTTGCAATTCTCTGATGATTTAGGATTTCGAACATTTTTTTAAGGTGCTTCTCAGCCCTTTGGCATTCTTCAGTTGAGAATTCTTTGTTTAGCTCTGTACCCCATTTTTAAATGGGGTTATTTGAATTTCTGGCGTTCAGCTTCTTGAGCTCTTTGTAAATATTGGATATTAGCCTCCTATCAGATTTAGGATTGGTAAAAATTCTTTCCGAATTCGTTGGTGGCCTTTTTGTCTTATTGATAGTATCTTTTGCTTTACAGAAGCTTTGCAATTTTATAAGGTCCCATTTGTCGATTTGTGATCTTACAGCACAGGCCATTGGTGTCCTGTTAAGGAATTTTACCCCTGTGCCCATATCTTCCAGGGTTTTCCCCACTTTCTCCCCTATGAATTTCAGTGTCTCTGGTTTAATGTGGAGGTCTTTGATCCACTTAGACTTGAGCTTTGTACAAGGAGAAAGGAATGGATCAATTCGCAGTCTTCTACATGTTGACCACCAGTTGTACCAGCACCATTTATTGAAAATGCTGTCTTTTTTCCACTGGATAGTTTTAGCTACCTTGTCGAAGATAGGGTGACCCAAGGTGTGTGGGTTCATTTCTGGGTCTTCAATTCTATTCCATTGGTCTACCTGTCTGTTGTTATACCAGTACCATTCAGTTTTTATCACAATTGCTCTGTAGTACAGCTTGAGGTCAGACATGGCAATTCCTCCAGAGGTTCTTTTATTGTTGAGGATAGTTTTTGCTATCCTAGGTTTTTTATTATTCGAGATGAATTTGCAGATTGCCCTTTCTATCTCAGTTAAGAATTGAGTTGGAATTTTGATGGGGATTGCGTTGAATCTGTAGATTGCTTTGGGCAAGATAGCCATTTTGACTATATTAATCCTGCCAATCCATGAGCATGGGAGATCTTTCCATCTTCTGAGATCTTCTTCAATTTCTTTCTTCAGAGACTTGAAGTTCTTGTCATACAGATCTTTTACTTCCTTCGTTAAAGTCACACCAAGGTATTTTATATTATTTGTGACTATTGTGAAGGGTGCTGTTTCCCTAATTTCTTTCTCATGCTGTTTATCTTTTGTGTAGAGAAAGGCCACTGATTTGTTTGAGTTAATTTTATATCCAGCTACTGCACTGAAGCTGTTTATCAGTTTTAGGAGTTCTCTGGTAGAATCTTTGAGTCACTTATATATACTATCATATCATCTGCAAATAGTGATATTTTGACTTCTTCCTTTCCAATTTGTATCCCCTTGATCTCCTTTCATTGTCGAATTGTTCTGGCTAGGACTTCAAGTACTATATTGAATAGGTAGGGAGAAAGTGGGCAGCTTTGTCTAGTCCCTGATTTTAGTGGGATTACTTCCAGCTTCTCTCCATTTACTTTGATGTTGGCTACTGGTTTGCTGTATATTGCTTTTATTATGTTCATGTATGCGCCTTGAATCCCAGATCTTTCCATGACTTTTATCATGAATGGGTGCTGGATTTTGTCAAATGATTTCTCAGCATCTTAGGAGATGATCATGTGATTTTTGTCTTTGAGTTGTTTATATAGTGGAGTACATTGATGGATTTCCATACATTAAACCATCCCTCCATCCCTGGGATGAAGCCTACTTGGTCATTATGGATTATCGTGTTGATGTGTTCTTGGATTCAGTTTGCGATGATTTTATTGAGTAATTTTGCATCAATATTCATAATGGATATTGGTCTAAAGTTCTCTTTCTTTGTTGGATCTTTGTGTGGTTTAGGTATTAGAGTAATTGTGGTTTCATAGAACGAATTGGGTAGAGTACCTTCTGTTTCTATTTTGTGGAATAGCTTGAGGAGAGTTGGAATTAGGTCTTCTTTGAAGGTCTGGTAGAACTCTGCACTAAACCCATCTCTTCCTGGGCTTTTTTTGGTTGGGAGACTATTAATGACTGCTTCTATTTCTTTAGGGGAAATGGGACTGTTAAGACTGTTAATCTGATCCTGATTTAACTTTGGTACATGTTATCTGTCTAGGAAGTTGTCCATTTCATCCAGGTTTTCCAGTTTTGTTGAGTATAGGCTTTTATAGTAGGATCTGATGATGTTTTGCATTTCTTCAGGATCAGTTGATACGTCTCCTTTTTCATTTCTGATTTTGCTAATTCAGATACTGTCCCTCTGCCCTCTAGTTAGTCTGGCTAAGGGTTTATCTATCTTGTTGATTTTCTCAAAGAACCAGGTCCTGGTTTGGTTGATTCTTTAAACAGTTCTTTTTGTTTCCACTTGGTTGATTTTTGCTCTGAGTTTGATTATTTCCTGGTGTCTACTCGTCTTGGGTGAATTTGCTTCCTTTCCTTCTAGGGTTTATAGGTGTTCAGTCAGACTGCTAGTATATGCTCTCTCTAGTTTCTTTTTGGAGGCACTCAGGACTATGAGTTTTCCTCTTAGGACTGCCTTCATTGTGTCCCATAAGTTTGGGTACGTTGTGGCTTCATTTTCATTAAACTCTAAAAAGTCTTTAATTTCTTTCTTCACTTCTTCCTTGACCAAGGTATCATTGAGTAGAGTGTTCAGTTTCCATGTGAATGTTGGCTTTCTATTATTTCTGCTGTTATTGAAGATCAGCCTTAGTCCATGGTGATCTGTTAGGATGCATGGGATAATTTCAATCTTTTTGTATCTGTTAAGGCCTGTTTTGTGACCAATTATATGGTCAGTTTTGGAGGAGGTTCCATGAGGTTGCTGAGAAGAAGTTATATCCTTTTGTTTTAGGATAAAATGTTATATAGATATCTGTTAAATCCATTTGTTCCATAACTTCTGTTAGTGTCCATGTGTCTCTGTTTAGTTTCTGTTTCCAGGATCTGTCCATTGGTGAGAATGGGGTGTTGAAGTCTCCCACAATTATTGTGTGAGGTGCAATGTGTGCTTTGAGCTTTACTAAAGTTTCTTTAATGAATATGGCTGCCCTTACAATTGGAGCATAGATATTTAAAATTCAGAGTTCATTTTGGTGGATTTTGCCTTTGATGAGTATGAAGTTCCCTCCTTGTCTTTTTTGATAACTTTGGGTTGGAAGTCAATTTTATTCGATATTAGAATGGCTACTACTGCTTGTTTCTTCAAGCCATTTGCTTGGAAATTTGTTTTCCAGCCTTTTACTCTGAGGTAGTGTCTGTCTTTGTCTCTGAGGTGGGTTTCCTCTAAGCAGCAAAATGTTGGGTCTTGTTTGTGTAGCCAGTCTGTTAGTCTCTGCCTTTTTATTGGGGAATTGAGTCCATTGATGTTAAGAAAAATCAAAGAAAAATTATTGTTATTTCCTGTCATTTTTGATGTTAAAGATGGGAGTCTGTTCTTGTGGCTGTCTTCCTTTAGTTTTGTTAAAGGATTACTTTCTTATTTTTTCTAGGGTGTAGTTTCCTTCTTTGAGTTGGTGTTTTCCCGTTATTATCTTTTGAAGGGCGTGGAAAGATATTGTGTGAATTTAGTTTTGTCATGGAAAACTTTGGTTTCTCCATCTATGGTAATTGACAGTTTTGCTGGGTATAGTAGCCTGGCCTGGCATTTGTGTTCTCTTTGTGTGTGCATAACATCTGTCCAGGATCTTCTGGCTTTCATAGTCTCTGGTGAGAAATCTGGAGTGATTCTAATAGACTTGCCTTTATATGTTACTTGACCTTTTTCCCTTACTGCTTTCAATATTCTGTCTTTATTTAGTGCATTTGTTGTTCTGATTATTATGTGTCAGGAGGAATTTCTTTTCTGGTCCAGTCTGTTTGGAGTTCTGTAGGCTTCTTGTATGTTCATGGACATCTCTTTCTTTAAGTGTGGAAAGTTTTCTTCTATGATTTTGTTGAAGATATTTGCTGGCCCTTTAAGTTGAGAATCTTCTTTCTCATCTACTCCTATTATCCGTAGGTTTGGTCTTCTCCTTTTGTCCTGGATTTCTTGGATGTTTTGAGTTACGATCTTTTTGCATTTTGCGTTTTCTTTGATTGTTGTGTCCATGATCTCTATGGTATCTTCTGCACCTGAGATTCTCTCTTCTATCTCTTGTATTCTGTTGCTGATGCTCACATCTATGGTTCCTGATTTCTTTCCTAGGGTTTCTATATCCAGTGCTGTCTCTCTTTGGGTTTTCTTCAGTGTTTCTACTTCCATTTTTAGATCTTGAATGGTTTTCTTCAATTCTGTCACCTGTTTGGATGTGTTTTCCTATAGTTCTTTAAGGGATTTTTGTGTTTCTTCTACCTGTTTAGCAGTGTTTGCCTGTATCTCTTTAAGGGCTTCTACTTGTTTAGCAGTGTTCTCTTGTGATTCCTTGAGGGATTTTTGTATTTCCTCCTTAATGGCTTCTACCTGTTTAGCAGTGTTCTCCTGTAGTTCCTTGAAGAATTTTTGTTTTTCTTCTTTAAGGGCTTCTGCCTGTTTAGCATTGTTTTCCTGCATTTCTTTAAGTGTGTTTTTAATGTACTTCTTATAATCTTCTACCATCCTGATGAGATATGATTTAAAATCTGCATCTTGCTTTTCAGGCATGTTGGGGTATCCAGGGCTCATTGCAGTGGGCGTACTAGGTTCTGATGATGGCATTGTTCTTGGTTTCTGTTAGTTAGATTCTTCCGTTTGCCTTTCGCCATCTTGAGATTTCTGATGTTAATGTCCAAGCTGTCACTGGTTTGAGCTTGATCCTCCTGTGGTTTGGTTAGCCTCTGAGAGCACTTCTGGTAGACCAACTCCCCCTAGAGATCCAGTGATCAGAGCACTCTCTGAAGGCAAGCTCTTCTCATGCAAGTCCGGTGTCTATCAGACTGGAGCTCTGATCCAATTCCTGAGTTCTAGGGTCAGAACTCTCCCAGTAGGCTACCTCTCTTCTGTAATCCCGAGGTGATCCCAAGGTCCCCTAATCCAGAGGTGATTCTAATGTCCTGGGGTGTGGAGAGCACACAAACAGCTCTAGCCACCTCCGCTGGGCTCAGAGGGAAGATGGTGGGGGTGGTCCTGGCTGGAAGAGGTCCCAGCCTCCGGTTGGGCAGAGTTCCTCTGTTCCTGCTGCTGCTGAAACCGGATCCTCCGCAGATTTCAAAGCCTGCGCTGCACCCCACTCACCAGTAACCCTGAGGTGTTCCTAATGTCCTAGGGTATGGAGAGTGCACAAGGGGGCCCTAGCGGCCTCTGCTGGGCTAAGAAGGATGATGGCGGCAGGGGTGGTCCTGGCGGGAAGAGGTCCCAGCCTCTGGTTGGGTGGAGTTCTTCTGTTCCTGCTGTTGCCAAAACCGGACCAATCCTCCGCGGATTCCAAAGCCCAGGCTGCACACCACACCACTCACCCATAACCTGGAGGTGTTCCTAGTGTCCTGGGGTGTGGAGAGTGCACAAGGGGGCCCTAGCGGCCTCCGCTGGGCTAAGAAGGATAGGAAATTGTATTTTTAACTTCTTCTATCTATCATCTATCAGTCTATCTATCTATCTATCTATCTATCTATCTATCTATCTCTATATCTATGATCTATAACAAATCTATATCTATGAGCCAGTTATCTAGATGAATAGGACAGTAAAAACATTTTATAACAATTCCACAGTGAGATTAAATTCTACTTTACTCTGGAAAATTTCATGCCAAATATCCCTGAATTTTTCTCTCCAAACTAGTATCTTATTACTTGTTCTGGGTAACTAACTCTACGATTTCTTTGAAATCAAGACCTTTTCTATTGCTATGCTGACATCTAAATTCCTCTTGTTTGTGTTTCTTAAAAAAATGTTTTCAAACTGACAATTTCTCACTTATGGAAAATATGGGACACATAGGTTTTCATAGAAAATCCCAGGGCAGTCAGCATCTCTTTGAGAAGTTTCTATTTTGTTATATGTTTAGAAAGATAATAAGTTTTTAAAATATCTTCCTGAGTTTTTCCTTATCATTTCCAGATAAGTAATATCTGTCATATTCTCTACTCTAAAATCACCATAAAATATTCTAATGAAGTAGTTTCCAATTTCATCGATGTCATATTATAATCCTTGCCAAATAGCATTTTATAGAATAAAATTTTATTTATTATGCTAAGATTATATTATAAAAGGTCAAATCCCCAATATTACCACTAAGCATCAGAAGCTTCTAGAAAAGCAATGTTAAGGAGTCTGAGATATGCCTTTATACAGCTTTGCATGTTACACGGAGCTCACAGCTCTACTCATCGAGAACAGTCGACACTGTGGTGCTGTTAAGCTCACTGCTCACAGAAGCTGAAGTCAGCTGGATACTCCTGTCAACAGTAGGGACTCTTCCACCAACAGTTTCATCAGTGTTTCTCTTTGGCCTCAGCAAAATAATGAAGCACTTGGGAAGAAATATACAGCCTAACAAGCCATAGCTAGATGCCAAAATGGCAAATATTTCCACAGCCTCTTTGAATTTGCCTTTGGTGCTCAAGTAAGCAGGGACAAAAGAGATCCAGACAATGAAAAAGACCAGCATTCCAAAGGTGATACATTTCCCTTCATAATAGTTATCTGGCAGCTGACGAGCCACAAAGGTTGTAAGAAAACACAGCAGAGCCAGAAGAACATCAAACCCAAATATGGAGCACAGAAACTCTATAGAACCTTCATTGCATTCAAAGATGATCTTTACATTCTGACGTTCAATGTTCTTGAACATGCTGGGAGGCTTCAACACCAAGTAAGATGAACATACACAAATCTCACCAAAAACACAGATCAGCACAATGAGTTTACGAAAAATGGGGTGCATGGATATAAGCCAAGTTTTGGATATAGAAATTCTGTATGCAAAAAAGAGTGAAATAGTCTTTCCAAGAATGGAAGACAGACAAAGGCAAAATCCTAGTGCCAGAGTGACCTGGCGGGCCATGCAGGACCAGTTGCATGGCTTACCTATGAACAGCATGGTTGACAGCACTGTGATAACCAGAGACATCTGAATAAGGAAGCTCAGCTCCTGGTCATTGGCTTTCACCAATGGAGTGTGCCTGTGGATCACATACACAACAGTGACTGCCAAGACAACAAGTGCCCCAAATATGGATAGAATGACAAGAGTGAATCCCAAGGCCTCCTCATAAGCAAGGAATTCCACATGCTTTGGCACACACTTGTTCTTCTCTGCATTGGACCAGTCATCTTCACTGCATGGATTACATAGCCTTTGACCTATTGTACAAAAATAAAAACTGGATAATTGACTGTTGACTTCAACAAATTTGTCAAATTTCACTATGAACAGTCTGGGGCAGTTAAAGACTGGAGCAGAGTTTCCTAGAAATCTATTATAAAATCTATATAATATCTTAAAATTGTGATTATAAAAGTGGCACATGCCTTTAATCTCAGCACTCGGGAGGCTGAGGCAGGCGGATCTCTGAGTTCGAGGCCAGCCTGGTCTACAGAGAGAGTTCCAGGACAGCTGGGACTATACAGAGACACCCTGTCTCAAAAAACCAATAAATAAATAAATAAATAAATAAATAAATAAATAAATAAATAAATAAATAAAAGTGGCCTTGATGTAGATGATGTGACACATTCAGAGTTGTTTTTAATATCAGGAAATAATCACTTCTCAACCTGAGCTTCCTTTTGTTCTTTTCTTTTGATGAGGTCCTTTCTTTCTCCTCTATTTGTTGAATAAATAGGACTGTGTCTTTATCAACTGGAGAACAACCCAGGAATGAGGAAGTCACAGCTTCTGATAGGAAACAGTCAAAACCTCTGGCACACAGATGGTAAAACCCATTTGTTTTCATTGTCTCAGGTAATATGATACCCTCATGGAGGGTATCATGTATTTTCCTACTCAAAAGTACTCAACTCTAGCTGCTCATTTGTTGAGTGGTGAGGATGATAGTGGGAAGGAAAAAAAAAAAAAAAACACCAATCATGGTCCCTGAGGCTAAGAATGCTATGTCTGGAGAGACACTCTAAGAGCAAGCATTGGAAAACAAGGAAAATCTACCTGAAGTGATACTATGGCAGATGGTGGAATGGTTTGACTCAGTGTTAATTTAAAAATTCAGGTAAAACAGACATTTTCTTTCAACTACTCTGACTCCTGATCTGGACAACTCTGGATGGAATTCTTTTTGGAGACTTTCAGACCTTTAGCCAGGGAGTTGTAAAGCTTCTAGGGGGCTTCTTTCCATCACAGACCTATTTATCATTTTACGTTATTACTCTTGTAGGTTATGGGACAAAACACAAGAGGATTTTAGTTTCTTCAATAACAACGACAACAACAAAAGAATATAAATATAGATCAAGCTGCTTTAACATATTACTAGAAACCAAACCTATCTATGTCACCTCCACTGAGCAGCAACTGAGCAGGTTGTCACAGCAGTTCAAGCCTCATCCGCTGTGCAATGCATGTGCCTGCAGTGCTTAGAACCTTAGGACAATTTGAGGACTTTCTCCGAGTAACTGTTCAGTATAGTTTAAAAACAATTACTTGGAAGATTTTATGAGTTTATTCATATTTCACATTTTATATGTTTTCTTTGGTATTTCCTTATCCACATGGTTGTAGGTCTTTTCTAACTGTAATAGGGAAAACAATATTATCCTTCATTCACTCTGCAAAGAACATTTAATAATTTGATAGATGTTAATTATTTTGCCATTCATTGTTTATATCTTTTATAGAAAACATTCTCAAAGATGTCTTTGTCAGAAAATATTTAATCTCATTGCATTATTATTCATGAAAAAGTGGTCATCTCTACCTGGTTTCTCTGACACATATCCATCCTCACATGGGATACAATCAAAGCAGCATACGGGTTGTCCTGTGATAAATCCCTTCCGGGTCCCTGGAGGACACTCTTTTGTGCAGACTGAATCTGGAAGCTAGAGAAAACACAGTAGACATAACAAGGCCTTGAATCATTTCCACTTTTGAAATGGATAAAGTTTTCATTTGTATATCCATGGAAACATGTATCTCATTATTAACATAATGAGTACAGGATACTAAGCAAAGATATACAACAAAATATGATAATATGGAGAACATGGAAAGAACTTCATCTAAAGACAGACTTGTGATTGACTCTGGAAATGTCAAACTATAATGACAGTTCATCATCTAGAAGACTAAACTACTATCACATGGGATGCTTTAGATGGACAGTTTAATAAGACTGGCTTGATGAGACTTGTGACACCAATAACCATCGTCAGCTTCTTAAGGATATTTCCTTCAGCAACTGCATCCCTAGACATCTATCTTCAGTGAATAGTAGAAAATGAAAATAATGAACCATTTGTTCTTTGTGAACATTAATATAAGGAGAAAATGTAGAGAAAGCTTAGCTTGGCATGTTGTGTTGCACACTACATTTAGAAATTTCAATAGCATGTGTAGGCATCTTTGTATTTGTATATTCTATATGAATGTGCAAGTGACATTCAGAAGGAACCAGGTGTTTACTTATTGATCTGGGGAGATAAGTATTTACAAAATCAAAAATATCTTTTGTGAAATACTTAGTGAAAGCTTCCACAACCTAGTAAGACCTCAGCTCAGAAAACAAAAACACAACCAAAGAAACAAAACCCGAAAGCAAAATAAAAAAGTAGAACAGTGACTTGTACAATGCCATGAGCAGATTAAGACATAATTCACATTTTTGTGTTGTTTATGAATTTTAAATTTGTTTGAATTTTATATAAATAAGTTTTGTTATAGGAATATAACCTCCATTTAGTCCTCTCCTCAAATCCATAGACTGAAAACAATGGTTGAAAAAGACTCCTCCTCTAGCAGAGGCTATGCCAGTATTAGAAACCTCAGGACCCTGAGGTACCAGGAATCCCACAAACCTGATAAAACATGATGATATGGAACTTATTATCAAACCAGTATCCAGAACTCCTGAGACTTTGCCAATTTCCAGAACCCCACAGGAAACAGTATCACCAAGCACAAAACTCTAAAAGTTACACAGGTCACCAAAGCCCAGTGGAAAGATACTACTATACAGAAAGACTCTGATTATCACAAAAACAAGGTGTTCAAGCCAGAAGATCAGAGAAGAAAGAAAATAAGGGAAAATAATCTTCTCAACAAGATAAAGTCAAAATTGGCATTTAAGCTTATTCTATTTCCAAACCCAGATGAGTACAGGCAGTTGTAAGAAACAACCAAGAACACCCAAGGCTGTATTGTACCACCAGAACCCTTCCTTTTCCTGAAATCCCTGGATATTTTAACACAGCTGATGCTCAAGGAAACCACTTTATATTTTAAAACCAATTTAAAACAAGCTCTTAAACAGGAAATAAACAAACCCCTTAAGGAAACCCAGGAAAACAGAGAACTCTTGTGGACTACAAGAGACTTAACTCTAGACCTAGGACCTCCTCACATATGGAGAAGATGTATAGATTGTTCTTTTTGTGGGTCTCCCAACAGCTGGAGTGAGGCCTTTCCCTGACTCTGTTGATTGCCTATGGAAACTATTCCCATAATTGGTCTACATTATCTGGCCTCAGTGGGAGAGGATATACATAATCCTGTAGTGACTTAACATGCCATATGGGTTTGTACCCAAGATCTGCTATCAAAGGAAAAAGGAACAGGGGATGATGGGAATGTTTAAATTTAGGGGTATATAAGACATGAGGAGGTGCTATATATGATTCAGATGTAAAGTGAACAAATAAATAAATGCATAAATTAATATGTACATATATGCATAAATAAATACATAAATGAATAAAGCAAAAGTAATCTAGGAAAACACAATCAAGTGAAAGAAATTAATGAATGTGCTCAAGACCTCATAATGGAAATATATACATGCCTCAAATGTGTATATTTGTAAAAGAAACAATTCTAAAGCTTAATTATACAATGAGTCCTACACATTAACAGTGGGAGTCATCAACATCAACAGTGTTGTCACCAATGCATGATATCATCCATCATATTTAGTGAAACTAAGTGCTAAAATAATGGAGCTGATAGATTCTCTGACACAAATAGCCCTAAAAGATATTTGGAGAACATTTCATCCAAACACAAAATGATACACGTTCTTTTCAGCAAACAATATAACACTCTCAAAATTGTATGCACATTTGTACTCAAAGCAAATTTCAAAAAATAGGAGAATATTGAAATAACCTTAAGTTTCTTTTCAGACTAACATGAATTAAAGCAAGATTTCCAGAAAAATACAAACATCAGAAAGCCTATAATCTCAAGGAAACTGACCAACTCTCTACTGAATGGCCACTGGGTCAAGAAAGAAATAAAGACATTAAAGACTTGCTAGAACTCAGTGAAAAAGAATGCACAACATAACCCAAACCCATGGAACAAAGTGAAAGCAGTGGTAAGAGTAAGCTCATAGTGCTTAGGGCCTTCATAATGAAATTAGAAAGATGCCATGCTAGTAAATTAACAGCATACATGAAAACTCTAGCACAAAAAGAAGCAAATACACCCCAAAAGAATAGATGGCAGAAATAATCTGAGGGCTGAAATCAGTAAAACAGAAACAAAGTGATCAATACAATGAATCAATGAAATAAAGTGTTAGTTCTTTGAGAAAGTTTACAAGTCAGATAACGCTTTATCCTAACTAACAAACGTTAGAGAGAGAATATACAAATAATCAAAATCAGAAATGAAAAGGGGGACACAATAACAGACACCGAGGAAATTCACTGTTCTTTATATCATACTTTGAAAATATGTATTCCATAGAATTAGAATATCTAAAAAATGCATAAATTTCTTGATTGATTTCACTTACCAAAGTTAAATAAAGACCAGTTAAGTAATTTAAATAGATCATTACGCCTAAGAAAATAGACACAATCAGTTAAATAATTTAAATAGATCATTACCCCTAAGGAAATAGACACAACCATTAATTTTTTTTTGTCAGAGAAGAAAGAAAAAGAAAGAGAGAGGGCTGAGAGAGAGAGAGGGAGATGGGGAGAGAGAGAGAGAGAGAGAGAGAGAGAGAGAGAGAGAGAGAGAGAAGGAAGGAAGGAAGGAAGGAAGGAAGGAAGGAAGGAAGGAAGGAAGGAAGGAAGGAAGACAAAACTCGGGGCCAAAATATTTTAGTAGAGAATTTTATTTGAGTTTCAAATGTTTACCCCTGAAATTATTTCACAAAATTGAAAATTGAATCCACAATCACCCTGCTACCAAAAAAAAAAAAAAAAAAAAAGATTCAGAAAGAAAAAAAGTACACACCAATATTCCTCATGAACATATGCGAAAATACATATTAAAACATTTGCAAACCAGATTCAAGAGGACATCAAAACACCAAGATCAAGTTGGCTTCATCTCAGGGATGAAGGTATGTTTTAACATGTGAAAATGTGTCAATGTAATCCACCATGTATGCAAACTGAACGAAAAAACAGCATGACATTATCATCTCATTAGATGCTAAAAAGACCTTTGAAGAAGCCCAACAAATACGTTCATGAAAAATGTCTTGGAGAGATCAAGGATACAGGGACATACTTAAACTACTGAAGTCAATGTAGAGCAAACTGATATGTAGGACCAAATTAAGTGGGAAGAAACTCAAAGCTAAAATGAGGAGCTATTGTATTAATATGATTACTCTGCACCATGTGGGCATTGATCAGCTATCACACTCTTGTAGCAGAAGACTGCTTTATCTTTCCTAAATGAGAGATAATACAATTAATCCTCATTTTATACAAACTCTAAAATGAGGATCCAGTCAAGACTGTACAGTCTTCCCATATATATTTAATATAGTACTTAAAGTTCTATTCAGAGCAATAATACAACTAGAAGAGATCACAAGAATACGACTTAGAAAGGAATAAGTCAAAGTATTGTTATCTGAAGATGATATGATATTAGTGATGCCCAAAAATCTACAGAGAACTCCTACAGCTGATAACCACCTTATTTAAAATGTCTGGATAGAAGACAACTTAAAAAACAAAATCAGTAGCCTTAATATATACAAAAGACTAAGGGTTGAGGAAGAACTTAGGAAATAATACCCTTTATAATAGCACAAATAACATAAAACATTCTCACAGACCTCTAACTAAGCAAGTCAAAGATATTTATGACAAGATTTTGAAGTATGTGAAAAACAAATACACAAACCTATCAGAAGATAGAATGTTCTGCCATGTTCACAGATCAATATGGTAAAATTGGCCTTACAAAATGCATTCTCTATAAAACTAGAACATTATTCAGTTGTGTTTATAGTAGCTTCATTCAAAATAGTCAGAAACTGGAAACAACATAGATTTTCCTCAACCTAAGAGCGGATTAAGGAAATATGATTACTCCGCACAATGTGAGCATTGATCAGCTATCACACTCTTGTAGCAGAGGACTGCTTTATCTTTCCTGAATGAAAGATAATACAATTACTCCTGTAAAAATTTGATGCCCAAGGAAAAGAGTATACTTGCAGGTGTGAAGTTTGGGTGGGTGGGTGGGAAGCTTCCTCTCAGAACCAAAAGGGATGGGAGATTAATTGAAAACTCATCAAGAGGTGACCATCAAGGGGCAAACTTTGAAATGTAAATATATAAAATAGTTTATTAAAAAAATACAATGACTTAATAAAATTTATAAATGGATGAAACTCAAAAAATCATCCTGAGTGTGGTAAACCAAGACAAAAACACACTCATGATATGTACTCACTTATTAGTGAATATTACCTGTAAAGTAAATGATGACCATGCTACAATCCAAAGACACAAAGAGGCTACAGAAGGGTTCCTTTTGAATCTCCTTGGGAAGGAAAAATAGAAAAGGCCCCTGATGTGTGGAGGAGGGTGTAGAATGGGAACAGGAAGTATTAGGTTAGGGGAGGATGGAAAGAGAGAGTATAGGGACAAACAAATGACAATGTGGTCCCTTCTGAGAACAAACTAGAAAACCAGTGCAATGGAAACTCCTAGAAATCTAAGAGGGTGGCTATAGCTAAAACTCCTAGAAGTTGGGATTGTGAAGTTAACTGACAATCTCCTTTAACCAGGAGAGACTTCTAGTAGAGGTATTAGGACAGCAAACTGGACACATAACCTTCAAGTTACAATTTGTCTTACCTATAATTTGTGCTGGATTAAAGGGTGCACAGAAATTGTGGAGGTAGCCAAAGAATTGCTGGTCCTGACTGAGACCCATGCCACAAGAGGAATCTGACACCTGATTCTGCCTAAAATGCCAGGATCCAGGCCCTGGCTAGCTTAGAGACCTAGAACAAAACCAAACAAGCCACCCCCCCCCCAAAGTCTTACTTTTTCCTTTGCAATTTGTGTCCCTTGACCTCCTTTTGTTGTCTAATTGTTCTGGCCAGAACTTTGAGTACTATATTGAATAGATAGGGAGAGAATTGGCAGCCTTGTCTAGTCCCTGATTCTAGTGGGAGTGCTTCAAGTTTCTCTTCATTTAGTTAGATGTTGGTTTTTACTTTCCTGTATCGCTTTTATTATGTTTATGTACGGGCCTTGAATTTCTGACCATTCCAGGACTTTTAACATTAAAGAATATTGAATTTTCAAAGGCTTATACTACTCAAATTCTAGACAGAGTAATTAGATTAAAAAAGGAGATCAAAGGGATACAGATTGGAAAGGAAAAATCAACGTATCACTATTTGCAGATGATAGGATAGTATACTTATATGAACCCAAAATTCCACTAGAGAACTCCTACAGCTGATAAAAACTTCAGCAAAGTTGCTAGATATAAAATTAACACAAAAGAAATCAATACCCTTCTAATAATCAAAGGAAAAGTGGGATGAGAAAAAAAATATGGAAAGGATGCCCTTCATACTAATCACAAATAATATAAAATATCTTGGTGTGATTCTAATCAAGGAAGTGAAAGATCTGTACAACAAGAACTTCAAGTCACTGAAGAAAGAAATAGCAGACCTTAGAAGATGGAAAGATCTCCCATGCTGATAGATTAACATAGTAAAAATGGCCATTTTACCAAAAGCAATCTACAGAGTCACTATAATCCCCATCTAAATTCCAATTCAATTCCTCTCAAAGACTGAAAGAGCAATTCTCAAGTTTATCAGGAATAACAAAATAGCCTAGGTTGGCAAAAAGTATTCTTAACAATAAGAGAAATTCTGGAAAAATAACCATCCTTGACCTCAAGGTGTACTACAGAGAAATAGTAATAAAAAAACTGCATGGAATTGGTACAGAGACAGACAGGTAGATCAATGGATTTGAACTGAAGACCTAGAATTAAACCCTCCCAACTATGGTCACTTGATCTTTGAAAAAGAAACCCAAAATGTCTAGTACAAAAGACAGCATACTCAACAAATAGTGCTGGCTCAAGTAGAGAAGAATGGTGATTAGAAGAATGTAAATCGATTCGTTCTTAACTATAATGCACCCATCCCCTTAGGCTTCTCATCCCAGACACTGAAAATAGCCAATCTCAGCTATATAGATGGCATCCTCAGACACTCTGTGATGGTGCCCTAAGGCCTAGGTGTTCCTTCAGAGAAAATGCAGCTACCATTGAAAGGTGCTAATGTGAAGTGGTACCTGACATTAGTGAGTGATGGCACAACACAGCAGAGCCCTGTTGAGTTCACAGATGGGCTTGCAAAGCCATTGCTCCATCCTGATCAGCCCTGCTCAACCTGGTAGGTGAAAAACTTGTAAAAAAAAAAAAAAAAACCTTGAATGCTATTGGATCAAGGGCCTCCTAATAATCCAGATACTCCAAATCTAATAGAAGAGAAAGTGAGGAAGAGCCATGAATACATTGGAACAGGGAGATATTTCCTGAACAGAACTCCACTGGCTCCGGGTTTACAATCAATTATATGTAAATGGGATATCATAAAATCGCAAAGCTTTTGTAAGGCAAAGGACACTGTCAATAAGACTAAATGGCAATGTACAGATTGGGAAAAGATCTTTACTGCCCTTTTTATTTGATAGAGGGTGAATATTCAATATATACAAAGAACTCATGAAATTAGCCTCTATAGAACCAATAACCCTATTAAAAATGGGAAAGAGAGTTAAACAAAATATTCTTTTTTTTTTCCTCGTTCTGGTCAACTCTGCTTGCTCTGGTCGGCCCCACTCGCTCCGGTCGGTCCCACTTACTCAGTCCCTGCTCTCTCTGGTCCAAGGATTCATTTATTATTATTCATAAGTACACTATAGCTGACTTCAGATGCACCAGAGGAGGGCGTCAGATCTCATTACCGGTGGTTGTAAGCCACCATGTGGTAGCTGGGATTTGAATTCATGACCTTCGGAAGAGCAATCAGGTGCTCTTACCCGCTGAGCCATCTCACCAGCCCTAAACAAAATGTTCTTAATGGAAGAATCTTGAGTGAGAAACAAATTGTGCATATTTAAGTCCCACATAGAAGAGGGATCAAAATAGTCATGGGAAGTTTAGTAGTAGAGGGATTTTCGATAGAGAGAGGATGTGGAGTGAAGAAGGGGGCAGGTTCAAGTGTGAGAGGAGACCCCTGGGAAGAAGAACAGAGGATCAGGAAATTGATTGGTGGTATGTAGCAGTGGGGAATGGGAAATTGATGGTAGCCCCTACAAAATCCTAGATGCCAGGAAAGCAAGAGGCTCCCAAGACCCAACAGGGATGACATTAGGTGAAATATCCAACAAAGAGGAGAGAGAACCTGTAGAGACCATATCCAGAGGTTAGGCACTGCCTCTGGGTGCAGGATGGTGTCACACACCCATCTCATAAATATTAACCCAGAATTACTCCTATGTAAAGGAAATGTAGGCATAAAGAGTGTAGTATAGACTTATGGAAAAGACATCAAGAGACAGCCCCACCTACAAATATATACCATCTGCATAAACCAAACCCAGACATTATTTCTGATGCCAAGAAGCACATCCTAACAGGATCCTGACATAGCTGTTCCCTGAGAGTCTCTGTCTGAGACTCAACAATACAGATATGGATGCTCATAGTCAACCATCTGATTGAGCACAGAAACTCCAAAGGGGGGATTTAGGGAAGCACTGGGGGAGCTGAAGAGGTTTGCAACCTTTTAGGAAGTGTTGGGGTCCACTGCCCGCAGTGGACTGGGTTCCTGGAGGATTGGCCCGAAGCTGAAATGAAACTAAGGGAGTGGGGGAAGAAAGAAGGTCTCCGAGGCTACATGGTTGCTTCTGCTTAGAACGACTGTTTAATGGTGGACAAGCATTTGGGGATAAAGGAAGGGAAACCCCGCCCCCAGTCTTCTGCGCAGGCGT